>JABASM010002164.1:0-11827 GCA_019776545.1 Brachystomella parvula | reverse complement strand
ACGTTTACTCCCCCTGGAGTCATCACTGCGGGAAGCTTCCCAAAAACCTGAGTCGCCGTCACAAAACTCTGATTCCCCCTCACGAAATCCTGAGTCACCCGCACGAAATCTTAACTCGCCATTACAAGACTCTGAGTCCCCCTCACAAAACTATGAATCACCCCTACAAAATTCTGCGCCGGTACTGCCACCGTGGCAGTGCGGCACGTCTGAGTGCTCACGCGTCACCAGTCCATCGGAGGTTTCTAGCAGGAACTGCACTTTTCGTTCTTCAAAAGTCTCTAACACTTCTCCTAACCATGTAATCCTCAAAATAAAATCCTGCAAATCAACTCAGCGGAAATGCTTTGTATGTGGATCGACAAGCGGACGATGCAGAGTTCCTCGCACGGCAGCAAAGCAAGTATTCCTGAAGAAAGGAATCCATATTCCAGCAAAGAACCGTTGCTGCGCTGCCCATCTCGTTAACAAAAAGTTTACGGAAACAGCGATGGCTAAAATCAAATCGAGTTGGGAGGAAGCCCAGTTCAACCCAGGTGAACTTGAGCGTCTTATCGAGGATCTACGCAAAGATGCAAACAGTAATAGGCATGTAGTCAATTTCGGAAAGTGTTCAAAACTCACTGAATCAGATTACGAAATCTTGACGGGAATGTCTAAAGAAAACTTTGAGAATCTGCTTCGTCATCTTCAGATCAAGAGCAGCCGAAACAGAACAAGAGAGAATGCCCTGGGAATGTTTTTAATGAAACTAAGGCTTAATTTGTCATTAAAAGTTCTGTCGCTTCTTTTCGGAATTAAGAACTATTCAGTCGTGAGCCAAACCATCGACAAGGTGTCCAAGGACCTGGAAACAAATTTTGTCCCAAGGTTCCTTGGGTACAGCCACATGCCAAGAGAAAAAGCAGTAGCTGTTCAGTCTAACATTTCAGTCAACCAATTGCTCGGACGAAATGGAGATGTCCTGATTCTTATCCTTGACGGAACCTATCTGTACGTGCAGAAGTCGAAGGATTTCAGATTGCAGCGGCGAACGTGGTCAAAGCACAAACACAGGCATCTGGTGAAACCGATGATGGTGGTCACTACAACTGGGTACATCATTATGGCTGAAGGCCTCTACTATGGCGATTCCCTGAATAATGACGCCTCAATTCTGAAATCAATTTTGGGAAAGGGTCCCTCTTCGTTATTAGGGCTCTTAGAGGCTGGAGATGCCCTAGTGCTCGACCGCGGATTCAGAAATGCAGTTGACGAGGTAAGGCACCATGTGGCTCATAATTTACCGGAGAAAAAAGGGAAGCTACACTATTATATCTACTAAAGAGTAAAACCAACTATATGGTGATTTTCACGAAAAAATTCTTAAATGCTGGTAACGTTAGGCTAGGGTTTTCCAAAAATTACTAGCGAACTCGGAAGATACTACCATAAATAACCCTGCAAAGTTTTAGAATTTTACCTGAAATGGTTTTAAGATGGCTGGTCTTGACAGTCAGCGCCTTGGAAACCGACTCGTAACAATGTTCGAAATTGCTATACATAGATTCCTCCGAAGTCGTCCGTTCTCGAAGGCCCAGGAAGGTGATAGTTAGTTTTACTAAAGTTCCGGCAAAAAAACCGGAACCCTTGGTGTGCAATCCAATACAACAAAAGAATAGAGGCATAGATTACCAGAAATGCGATTTCTTGGAGCCCCCAGGTCCCTGCCTGCATTGAACAAGCAACAAAGCGTACTGACAGAAATCAGAAGGGGCTTTAAATAACGTGAGCGGTTCCAACTTCGTGTGCGTCTCTAAATTACGTGCGCGCTTTTCAATTACGTACGTGTCTCTAAATTGCGGGGGTTTAATTATAATAGGGCGCGATTAAAAATAGTTTTGCAACACATATCCCTCCATATAGGACAGCACGAGCAAACACGGGGGTATATGAGGGTGCACCGTGCGCCGTGTTCATGTGGCGGAAAATGTTATGAACTTCTGACGTTTTCTGAAATTTTTATGAATTTCTGACGTTTTCTGAAATTCTTATGAGTTTCTGACGTTTTCTGAAAATTTTATAAATTTTTGACGTTTGCTAAAATTTTTTATAAATTTCTGACTTTTTTTGAATTTGTTTATGAATTTTGGGTGTAACGGGTGTATATGACATGTGCACAAATGCATACATGCACAATATGCACCATATACACATATGGCCCAAAATCGACAATTTTCAAAACTTTACCGACCTCCATGAAACTTTAACTTCCAGAACTAGAGACCCTGAAGAACAGACCCTGAAGAACTATTATACCAAAAATCAGGTCAATCCGAGCATCCGTTACTGAGACAATCGCGTACGGACGTCCGGACTAACATTGCATACGCATGAATAGCGCTCGCGCTATTAATAAGCGGTAAGGTGCTCAGAAAGAGAAAGGTAAATGTGTTCAGGTTAAAGACTTTTGCACCGGAAAAAATTCTCACAGATCAGCGGGAAAACGAATTTTTGGAATTAGTCCTGTGTTTCTGTGATCAGGTAATTCACGGTGCACAGTCTTTAGCCTAACCGTATTTGCCTTTCCCCCAAACACCCCATCGCTTATTTATCCAGCGTTTTAATTCAATTTTTACCTGGAGTTACCTGGAACACCTGACGAGACCTTGACAGGTAAATGGCCAGTAATTGCACATTTCTGGTCGTAGCTAAGTTTCAGGGGTACTGATGTCTCCAGAAAGCAATGCTCTTTCATGCGGTGAAAAAATCATGCAAAATAATTAAGACGTCATCGAGAAAGGTCCATTCTTCCAGACCCCTCCAAGATTCCCAGCCAAATCAAACGGGAAACTTCAGGTGGCTTGAGGCATCTTTAAATCTTAACCGACTGAGCGGAAATTTTTAGGACTTACTTCTATAATTTAGTTAAACACTTTAAGACCCTCACTGGTTGAAATCTAGACTGCAAGCGCAGAACGGACCACCCTACGTGGTTAGTACTAAATATACGGGCAAGTTCCGTTGAAATGCTTCGGACAATCATTTTAGCTTGAGATTTGCACCTCCTGTTTTATTATTCTCATGCCAAGATCACAGCTACGTAGCCTACAGCGGCTGGCGCTGCTGCTTCTCTGCGTTCAGAAAGTTTAAAGACCATATTTTTTCCCGCTCTTTTGCAGCAGAGTCTTATGCGTGGTTTTTGTAGTATGTTGGAGTTCAGATACCCGGTGAGAGCACTGTATGCGTTTTAATTAGGCCTAATTAATATCCTTATCGATTTCAGGCGAAAGACTGCGCAATCCACATCCATATGCCAAATCTTCTTGACAAGTCACGGAAAACATTTTCGACCGAAGAAGCAAATGAGTCAAGGATTGTCACGATGGTTCGCTGGATCGTAGAAAGCGTGATCGGCAGACTCAAGAATAAATTCCACTTTTTCGATGCCGTAATTGCCAACTCTTATCTGGCTAACGGTAAACTCTACAGAATGTTCAAGGTGGCCTGTGCCCTTGTCAACGCTTATTCGCCACCTATTTTCACCGATTCTCCTCGATTTCATATTGTCGTGAAAAGAGCTCATCAGCGGCTAAACTTTCAAAATGAGCTTCAATCAAGGGTTGACCGTGAGAAATTAAAAAATAAAATGGTTATTTGGACAGTAGCTTCTCAAAGCATGGTGCAGAATTTCCCTATTCTGACAAAAGAGGATCTTTCAGAAATCACTCTTGGGATTTATCAGGTGGAAACGGCTGAAAACTACACAAAACAGCATATGGATGAAAATTCTGACTGCAAAATCTTTCTCTATTCCGAAGATTCCACTTTAATTTCCGCTAAAATTCAGTCACGCTTTTCAAAGTCCAGCCACCACAAGTTGTGGGTACAGTTCATTTCAGAGGGCGAAGGACCAGAAGCTGTGCTTGGATGGTTCTGCACTTGCAAGTTAGGAGCACGCACTCTAGGATGCTGTACTCATGTGGCATCAGTTCTTCTGTATCTTGGATGGCGTCGCCACTGCCAAGACGAACTTCCTAAACGCAAAAACCTTGCATCCTCCTTACTCGATGCTGCAGGTGAGTTTCAACGCGGTAATCCTGAGGATTCAGAATCTGTTTCGGATTCGGACAACTAAGTGAATACGATTCATTTTACTAGTATTCGTGATCAGTTATTCTTTTAGGAGAAAATAATTTAATCAAGTCTTGCGTGATTATGCTATTAAAGGTACCCACTTTCGTTTAGCCAACTGGCCAGATACTAATTTTGATAGACCGCTGTGCTGTGAGATACCAGGCCCGGGAGAAGAGGAACTGAGATGAGGCATGGACAGTGTTGCAAGACGAAAGTTTCCTGGCGGGGTGTCTGCAAAAACGAAACCGAAACTTTCGTCGCGGGGTGTCTGCAAAAATGAAACCGAAACTGAAACTTTCGTGTTTTCCGGGAAGGGAAAACGAAACCAAAACCAAAAGTTTCGTCGCGCAGCGTCCGTAGGAACGAAACCGAAACTTTCGTTTTTTCCGGGAAGAGAAAACGAAACCGAAACTCTCGTTTCGCAAAACTTGCGGTTTCGGTTTCGTTTTAACGAAACCGAAACCGAAACTTAGGCCGAACTCGCGAAACGAAACTTTCGTCTAGCCACACTGGGCATGGGTTAAGTCAGTTTAGGATAGGTTGAAGTGAAGTTTAGAGGAAGGCGGTAAAAGTCAAATGATCTTGCGTTCTGTGTCCACCATGCCGTGATTCCAATTAGCAGTAATTTATTCTATGACCAGCGATTTTCCTAATCACCAGTAGTTTTCCCAATGCAAGGGGAGGGGGAGGTTTAACACTCCGTTTCTCAATAATCCGGAATTCCGGCGATCTCCCCAAGACCTCTAAAGCTGATGTTGAACTGGCGACCTTTCTGAGTTCAAAAGTTTAATTTTACATGTCAATTGAAAGTATACATACTCTGAACTATTATTCTGCAAAATTTGAAAGAAATCTGATGAATTCCAAGCCGACTTTAGCAGAACGAAGTTTAATAATGTTACTCCCTTGTCCTTTGAAAGAAGTAAAGAGAAACAAAAATTAATTTATTGTTGGATCTGCAGATTTCGGACAAAAAAGTTTCCAAGGATATCAATCGTTTGTTCGACTCGATTGTAGGTTAGCAGGTCGCTATAATTGCCCATAGCAGTAGCGAATCCATGGCAGACGTCATTGTACCTTCTATGGCCGGAATTATCACGAAACTTTCGCTTGAGCACTTCATAGACCGGTGTCTGAAATTAATAGATTATAGTAAGAATCTTTAAAGAAAAACACAAGCTGGGTTTCTCTTTAGTACCATGTCCTCGTCGTTCTTTGCCGGAATGAGGTACATCGGTGCTTGAACGAGTTCTGCCATGTCGGCCGTAACGGAAGATGGGTGAACCAGCCCTGCAACCTTGATTTCAGGAAACTCGATTGCAGCTTTTGTGGAAATCATACCACCCCAGCAGAATCCGAAAATCCCTACTTGAGTAACCCCGTGGTACCGGTAGTAGTCAATGAGACTTTGTAAATCGTACTTTGCAACATTTTCCCAACTTGCAACTTCCTCCCGCCATTTTTCATATTCCGGGGGACTGCAAAATTTAAAATTAAGAAAAACAGTCCCTTCAGCCTAAAGAAATTGCTTACTTGGGTGGAAAGTCTTTGAAGTCCCATGGTTGCCCATGAAAAAAGTCTGGAACAACGACACGGAAGCCATAAGTTTCAGCTAGCAAGTCAGCAAAGAGACGATTGTTGGGGCTGGGGCCAAAAATATCGTGAACAAGAACGGCAAGACGTCGTGGAGCTGTGTCACGTGTCTCGTAGAATGACAAGTTCCCAATATTCAGGTTTCTGCCACCAGCTGTGTACTCAAGCTCGTAGTGGTTAAATGGACATTCCTCTGTCCCTGCTTGAGTGGCAGGGTTGTGAGCATGGGCGGTAGCTATGACCGCTGCTACAAGGAAAATCACGTAGTCTGAGCTCATCTTTAATTGAGATTGAAGAGCGAGAAAAAATATTTGCTTTTTTCTCAGTAAAGTGTTGCTGTGTAATGGGAGTCAGAGATCTGGGGTCGAGTATTCAACAGTGCGGTTAGAACCTTGGAAGCAGTTTGCATCTTGATCAAGGTCATCAGAAAGCAGATATCAGCAAAGGTTTTATCATTATCTGTTATCAGTTCGAACTGCTTTGTGCCAAACCACTTGAAAATTAATCAAAGCTATGTAGGTCACTTGAAAAAAAATTCTGAAAGAAGACCGATCCCGCTGGTTTACCTGTCATTTTTCCATAAACAAAAGCAGGAGGAAATTTAACTGACGTATTCAACTACATGAAAAAGCGTATTTTTTGGCTATTCGTTTTTTAAATTATCTACCCGTATACCCTTCTATACTATATGCAAGCAGTTTCAAACATTTTGACACAAGATTTAAATTTTTAAATCTTCCCGCTTTCATGGTTTAGGCTTTCTCTGGGGACTGAGTCGGCCTACTTAAACTGCTCAATTATTTCAATTTATTAACGAAAGTAGCAGAAGATTCTGTTCTTTTTGGTAACTTGGGCGGCCTTTAGCTCTTGATCGTCGAGTACGCAATGGGGCGTGGCTTTTGCTGTAAAATATTCCCAATGCTGTTCCATGTCATCTGAATCGAGAACGTTAGAATTAATCTGGAAACAAGAAATATTGGTTTTCATTACGGAAACCGCTGTTTTTTAGCTGTTTTCTTGTATGCCTACCGTTTGCTTTGTAACACAAGGTCCAGGCTCAACTCGGTCGTATGTGATTAAGCGATGGTTCCTGGGGCGGACGGCTATTTCTCTTGCCAGTATCCCTGTGACATAAGCATCCTCCATGTGGAGAATAGGGACCAATTTCGAGGCCTTGAGAATCCCTGGAAGGATGTCAGTTCTAACGATCCAGGTGGCTCCACTGATGTAACCGGGATAGATGTCACCTGCGTACATGTACTTGGGCACGTAGTACTTGTCCATGTAGTCGAGGTCTCGTACTGGTCGGTTTTGTGATTTTGCCAAAAAAAAAGAATTGCAATTTCATTAACTGTAGCCGAAGGAACATTAAAAAACTAAAAAAGTATCCGACTGCCCCCATCCCCCTCTATAGGTAGAAAAGCAAAAGTATAGCGAAAGATTTACATGAGCTCTGCTTCTGGATTGGCTTGAGTGACCTGATTCACCAGCGGAATATTTATAAAGTAGTCGTCGTCAGTTTTGAGGAGCCAATTGGGAGGAGCTAAGTCATGGATGTGACAGTAGGTGACGAGCCAGTTGAACATTGAGATGTCTCTCAATGTCAAATTGTGGTAATGATGGTTGTAGTTCCCTTGAACAACGTCCTCGTATTCTCTCACCTCTTCTTCAATTAATTTCTGCAATATTTTTATTCCAAGGCTTAAAATTTGGGGGTAGTTTTTGTGTTACGTGACAATAACTGATGTTCCAAACTGGAACATACATTTTTAATTTTGTTAAAATAAATACAGATTTTCAGTGTTCACTGTAGCTGATTTAAAATTGAAAAAAAAAAAATAAAAAGATTGAAAAAGTTGAAAAGCTGAAAATCTGGTAAAAAATAACCCTTACAAATTGGTAACCTTGGGCAAGTTTACAGGTTAAAAAACATTGTTTTCCGGTCGAGAACACCAGGTGGGCATTCTGATATTCATAAATCACATTCTTACTGTATGGTTTTTCTGTGTTTAAAATTTTGGCTTGTACTGATTTTAGCTAAATGGCTAAATTAGAAACAGAAAAAAGTCAAACATAAACTGATGCACTTAGAATTTTCTCTACTTTACCCTATAGGCACCAAAACTTAGCCGTCAAAATTTAGTTGAGCACGGAGCGAATATTACAATATTGATCAAGTTGTCTTGGATCGTTTTGGTAAAGATTTACTAACCTCCAATGTTTCGTTGTTTGTTTTGTCAAAAACGAATAGTAAATTGGCGGCATTTTTCTTTAAAAACTCCTGGTTCCCATAAGTTTTCCTTATGGCATCCCGTCCTTCAAAATTAGAAGGGGTGGAACTGACAAAGACAATTAGCTTGACTGACGGTCCGCAGAAGTGTTGTTTTCGTGCAGGTGTAGGTGACTTTAAATAGAAGCTCATATTTCCATAGATGATGTAGTCAGGAATCATCATGGATACGTTTGGCCGCCAAGTTTCAAGCTCAGGGTCAGTTAGGTTCCATGTTTTCCGTAGTGCAGTAGTGATTTCCTCAGCTTCTAATTTTTCTTCTGGGCAGAGGCACATTTGACTCAGTGAGGATTGAGGCGGGAGACACGTTGAACTCTGTGGAGCTAAATCCAATCGCTCACCGCTTACAAACCCTATTTCTTCTACTTCGTATTTCCGACTTGAATTTTGGCGCCACAGGATAAGGTTGACTTTGAACGGGACCGCACCAGGCTGTAGTTGAATTTCCAGTTTGTAGTGGTGAAAACCCGGCCATATTTCTTGCTCATGGTAACTGGAGACGTCTAGCGGGTTCACCCACCACTTCACACACTTTGTAGTTTTCAGGCGGAAATTCACTTCACGTACGCTGTGATGAACAAGTTTACGGAGTCGCAGTAGGAAATCTAATCGCTTCTTCTTGTTTTCTTTACTTTTACCTTGTGGGATGAAGGGTTGGTTTAAGTTGAGCCTGATATTGACCTTGAATCGGTCCAGAGTTTTTTTAGGCAGACTTAGAGTCAACTCTGTTGGCTCTTTTTCCAACAAACTTGGCGGGTGAGCAATATTCACTGGACATTTAGGAGTTCTCAGTAAAAAAGTACCAGAGTACCAAATTTGAAAAAGAATTTGTGCAGTTACGAAAACTACAAGCTAAAGCCACGGCGACTCCTTGGGACACCATTCCGGAAAAGAAGGGAGAATTCAGAAAAAGGTAAATATAGCAAAAAATAAAATTACGCCGAACTTTCTGGTTACAGAAAATTATACAGAGCTATCCCAGATTCCCATAAATTATTTTTGGTGCTCAGCTCAAAAAATAAAGGCATGAGCAACCTGCAGTTTCCGAGTGACATGAGACATGCATGGTGGGCATCTGCTCAGTGGTTGCATAAATCAAATTTTAGACGGCTACCGGAAGCTGGTTAAGCTATGGGAGTTTGCAAAACTCTCTTATAGGTGTGTAGTGTTTTGGAATGAGGAAAATCGGTGCTTCTTTTCTCTCTTATAGTATCCACATCCAAATTTCTTACCAGGAACATCCGATGTACGCACCCTACGTACCAAATCGTTCTGAAATCTGGCGGCATTGGGTTTTGGAAAAATTAAGTGTTGCTCTGGAATCCGAATGGAGCACCCATTCGAATGAACCTAAACGCGATAAAAAAAGTCGTTCATCACCCCCGATGGTTCCCTCTTTAGCGAAGCTCATGAAACAATACCGTTAGTCTTAGGGGATTCAAGGGAAGATTTTGTATTTGGGACTTAATGGCTTTGATAGGGTCATAAGCGAAGTCCTGGTACTTTTGCTATACCTTGAGAGTCGTATGCCGGTGGAACAAAAGTCACATCCACTAGCCACTGTCGGATCTCCGACTTACAAGGAATGAGGTTTTATTTCAGTTTGAAATACATGAACCCCTCTTCATTTTCCGCTTTCTTGCTAAAAATAAAAACCACACGGAATTTAACACGTAAATTTCCTAATCGCTCCTTGGAAAATTTTGAAACTTGGCTTGTCAAAAGGACCAACAGAAACCCCGTGCGACACACAGGGCACGCCCTTTATCTCGTAACAAATCCCGAACCGCACACCCAGCCAGTGTCCATGAAACACCCTCTATGACACATGGGGCACTCTTTAAGAGACACGGGACATGACGCACAGTCTAGGCGACACTCACTTTGACCTATTTCTGAGCGATTTCCTATGGAAGGTGTACTGTGGGTCGGGGTGTCCTGTGTGTTGGAAGTGGTCTCTGTAGGTCTTTTGGAAATATCAGCTATCGTTTTCAAATAGGGCCCTTTTACGCGTTAATTTTACGAGTTAAATCCGATGTTTTTCAAAATGAAAGCGGAAAATGAAGGGAGGGTCAAATCTTCCGAAAAACCAGTTACATCAGATCTAGATCAGAAAGCTATGTCTGAGAGCCGAATTTTAGCTTTAAATGAGTGCTGTGTTCGGTCTCACGATGGTTCGAAAAAACGTTCGGAATAATTCGAGAGGTAGAGTGGAACATCGATCCAAGAAAACATGGTTAAAGTGGCAGTGGCAGTGCAAAATAGATTGAAATTCATAATTTTTTTTTTTTTTTTTTTAAGGGATTTTAAATGTTTCCTTTTTATTCACTTCACTTTCACTTTGGAGAAACCCCACTTCATAATTGTTTCTCTCCAATTCAAGGTCTTTTACTCAACACTGGTACTTAAAGACCGTAGACGGAAAACAAGAATTTCAACGCTAAGAATTGTTGATACAGGATTTGGAAAGTATTTAAGAGAGAATTTGACCTTTAAAAAGAAGAGCTTGCCTGCTGAAGTCGGATAAAGCTTTTCTTATCTATAAAATTTTCTTCATTAAGTTTCCGAAGTTCTGAGCGAACCAGAGCTGGAAACCAATGGTGACAAGCGCGGGGCTGATTCGCCGTGTTCCAACGAACACTAGTTTCGTGGCGCATAGCCTAAAATCAGCCAAACGCGTGGTGGGAGGAAGTGCAAGTAACACCACAAAAGTTTTATGCTCATAATGTTATCCAAGCTAAAATAATGTGGGGGTGCTGGCCTGTCCAGGCACTCTCCCCGTAATTTTCTTGATTTCTTAGTTGGGTGGTGAGAAGATGATTTCTTCATCTTCTCACCTAAATTCCGAAGTTCTGAGCGAACCAGAGCAGGAAAAAATCGTGACAAGCGTGGGGCTGATTCGCCGTGATCCAACAAACAATAATTTCGTGGCGCATTGCGTAAAATTAGCCAAACGCGTGGTGGGAGGAAGCTCAAGTAACAACCACAAAAGTTTTATGCTCATAATGTTATTCAAGCTAAAATGAAGCTCAAAATGTAATTTCTTCTTAACATTTCAGGCTGAAAATTCGAAATAAGGGTTTGTGCCATGATTTCGACATGTTTCAGCTTCTGTTTACTCAATAGTTATGTTTTACTACATTTTTTGCTAAGTGATCACACTTTTCCGCTGAGTGATCACACTTACCCCTTTTCGGAGAGAAAGTGTGATCACCATTTTCAAAAACTTTAAAAATTCCTGAACACGTGTTCGAAATTTTTATTGCAAAGCTGAAGAACTGATAATGTTTGGAACAAGTTGTTCTAAATTACTGCGCATGCGCTGTTACCAAAAGTTCTGTTTTTCTAATTTAAAACGCAGTTTGAAATCAAAAAGCAAAATACTTGATCACACTTTGAGGCCTCTATACCCTACTAAAAATGAGAAGAAGTAAAAGAGATCAGAGAAATTCTGCCGCGCGAATTTTGCTTCCCGCCACATTTTTTTTCAACTTTTCAGCCGTCTCAAAATGAGCTTGTATCTTGTTAGCTGGTGAGCTCGCTACATTTTCATGCTGATAAGGAAATTATTTCAGCCTTCTGCCTTTGCAATGTTAACGCAAGGAAAAATTTGGCTAAAAAATTAAGAGCTGGCTTGAAAATTTGAGAAAAGTTGGCGAATTCAGATTTGTGAGATAGGAGAAATGATAATAAAAAGAATTGTTGGGGTGAGGGACGATGATGAATAAAATCTGAGGATTAATTCCAGCGAGGATGAAATGATAGCGAAACTTATTAGATGGAGTACATTCCGTTGAGTCATTTTCTATTTACTCACTTCGATATTTT
>JABASM010002163.1:0-11827 GCA_019776545.1 Brachystomella parvula | reverse complement strand
TTGATCTTGCAGTCATCATTCTTCGAATAAGTGCTGCAGTTTCGACTTACTCTTCACCGAGTTCGTGAATTCAAACCATCAGCTGGTCTACCACAGGTTATTTCCGTCAATACGCACTTGCCTGATATAATGCAAATATCCTAATTAGGATAGTTCCAATGTATCCTAATTAGGATCCGTGATTCCTACTGTCTGGGATTTCTCAAGTTTGAAAAAATCTTTCCAAAAAATAAAAATAAGAATGAGTTAGATATAATTTTGCAGCCGCGTTGCGTACAGTTTAGGTCGAAAAGATCTTCCTGAATTTTTATTAATAGCGCGAGCTATTCATCCAAATCCCGTGTTCAATTTCGTGTCCTGTCCGGACGTTCGTCCGTCCGGACGCAATTATCTCAGCAACGGCTGATCGGATTCACTTCATTTTTGGTATGAGAGTTTGCTAGGGTTCCTAGTTGATCACTATTAAGTTTTACAGTGATCGGTGAAGTTTTTAAAATTTTCGATTTTCGGCCCATGTGTGTACATGGTGTATATGGTTCATATGTGTATGTGTGTATATGTGCATGTGTGTATGTGTGTATGTGTGTATATGTGCATGTGTGTATATGTGCACGATACACCCCCGGGCTCTTAATAATAAATTACTTACTCTTAAATGTATTAATTACTCTTAAATGAGTAAATTACTGTTATATGAGTAATATCGGTACACGGTAAACGGTACACGGTACACCTTCATATACACCCCTGTTTGCTCGCGCTATTACATACTTCCGTGTTTGCACGGTTTATTTCTTTAGAACAGGGTGAGTTATTGGATTCAAAATTGGTGACATGGCGTGGGTCATTCTAATGTTTTTGAAAAGTTGGTGTGCGCCTTAACACTTCCAGCCTCAAAGCTGTATGTGGAAATCATACTGGCACACCTTCCCTCCCTCAGGCAGGGACGGGCACATTCTAGAAAATTTAAAGTCTTCTTTACTTTTCTTCGCTGCTCTTAAATAAAAATTTTGAGTTTAGTGCGCATCTCCGCCTGTGGCGAGCCGTGGTGTTCCCAATTTTATAAGTCTGCCAAAAAGCAGGACCAATATTTCGGCTTTGGAGATTGGACGTGTTGATCAAACTATGTGAGTTATTCGAATGCCAATCCTGATCGAATTTTAGCGGTACTCATTTGCGGAAACCCGGCTTGCCTTAAAATATCTGCAGAAAAAGTGACGGGAACGCCAGAAATGCTTAAAGCTCCTGTACGACAAGCTTGGTTTTAGAAAAACTAAAATTAATGTAGAATTACTCAAAGAGGGAAGGGTAAGGGGTTATGAGCGATTTTTAAGTCGAGCTTAGGTTCAACTCAGCACCCTATGCAAATCAACGTATCATTTTTCTAGCTTCAGCTGGTGCCTGTAATTAGAGCGCTTAAGTGGGGCAAACTGCTCTTTGGTGCATGGAAGATGGAAGTGAAATGTGGATAAGAGAGGAGAGAAACGTTTGTTTTCTTTCGGAGTGGTGTCGATTATTAGCAGACAACAACAACATCCTCATGATCATCCACTGGCTGAGAAAGAAAAAAAACGCTTCTTTCTTCTCCTATCCACGTTTCACTTCCATCTTTCATTCACCAACAAACAATTGCCCAACCTAAGAGCTCCCACCACAGGTGCCACTAGCAGCTCCAAAAATTATGCGTTCCTCCGGATGGGTGGCTGAGTTGAATAAACCTAAACTAGACTTAATATTCGTTCATGACCCCGTACCGTTCCCTCTTTAGCAAGTGGTTTCTTTCTTTGTGCTGCAGAACAAATCATGCAGATTCAAACACTTACAGAATTAAATCGTAACTCGATTTCTAGGAGACGGGGAGTCACGATAGCTACTGCGGAATGTGGATTTCCATGGAAACAAGACTAAGTAAGTTCTCAAAGTTAAGAGGTAAAAAACGCGTCGAGTTAGAAACGCTTGTTCTGTGTGCTGTTACATAGCTAGAATTTTGTTTTATCCGATTTGAAAGTAGCATAACTTCAAGGCGCGCATGCGAAAAATTCCTTGCTATGCTGTTTTAATAAAGCATCGTGATTCAATCTAAGATTTTCCGCTGCAGCGAAACGACGTTAGAACGCATAAAATGTTAAGTTTATTTAGAATATTTAGAAAATCGTACTTTCTTCTCAACTTGGTTCCACTTATTAAGAAATACGGCACTATCCTTTGAAGAATTAAAAAAGCTAAGGATATTTTTCCTTTTTCTGTACAGTCAAGTCATCTCTGAAATATTAAAAATTGAGAATTCTGGAGGTGTTATAGGAATTCTTTGTTAATGTTAAATGAAGAAAAAGGGGATGGGTTGATGATGTTACATTGGTGTTGATGAGTTCTGTAGAATTTTTATAAATGTAATGGACAATGAGGAATAAAGCCTAGTTCACAGCTTGATGAATTTGTTTAATATGATTGTAAATTTAATAAAGACTAATAAGATTTCTCTCAGACAACACAATCAATCTTCATTTTCATGAGCCACCACGACCCCAGTCCCACTGGAATTAACAAAAGCTATATAAATACTTTACAGATCTTGGCCTTCAGCCTCCGCACTCCCATATACTCCTTCGAAGGAACAAGGAAATCTTAATAAACCTCCTTACTTCCAACTCGTTTTCCCAATTCAGTGGACACAAGTGCCAACTTGATATTTTTTTTTTGGTGAAATGCAAATTAGGGAGTTTCTGGTAAATCTCATCTTTTGAAGTGAAAAGAGTAGAATTACCTTTTTTTGACTAAAAAATTTTTAGGGAGTGTTTCATAGGTGTTAATATGTATTTGTAATTACCAGTCCGACAAGTAGTGTCATCAGCTCATGGAGCCCCGTGTGATCAGAAAATTGTATTTTCGGATTTAGAGATGAGAGTTCTAAGAGATTTTAACAGTTGTATTTTCGCGTATCAATTTCTGAGTGTTTTTACTATGTTATTAGCATCAGATGGTCATATTCAGTCATGTTGCAAGTACCAGAATAATTTTGAAGACGGAAAGTGCAATCCAGCTCAGTCAGATCTCCAAGAATTCCCATCAAAAATTAGCCTTGAGTTTGATTTAGAAATTGAAACTGAGTGAGTAAGCCTGCCCACCCCCCGTTGGATAATTTTCATATTTTCGTAGGTAAATTAATTATTCTGAATTTTCTGTTAATTTTTAGCGGAAGGAAAAATAATTTTACCTGCCAAAAAAGTTCAATTAACCGAATTGAGCTAATGAGAAATGGAAGCCGAATTACTTCTGAAGATCTCACAAAGTTCCTTGATAGCGGATTCATCAAATTTCAGAGTCACTACTACCCCCCTTCTGAGTACTGTATTGACAGGTAAGAATAAAAAATTATGGGATTCATAAAAATGTAATTCTTTCGGTGAAAACTAGATTTTGGGGCTGAAGGATTAAATAGGCCAATCACATTATGATTTTTCTGAATTTTTGATTTAATTTAATTTTAGAATTCATGAAGAGAGCCTCGTTTTATTTTCCTGTGAATCAAACTGCAACGGAGATGATGGAGACTCTGCTTTATGCCTGCCAAAATGTTGTGAGCTTGGATCACTGCTAGATATCAGAGGATCAAGACCACGTTGTGTACCTGCTGGGAGTATACAATGGACGCCGACTATTTATGAAGACATTCATCACATTTCAAACATGAAATCCAAGAAAATCCATTGGATTCATACAAATCCCCTCTGCTCCAATGGTGGATTCTTTTCTGTCCAGAATGATTATCCCCCTTATCCAAAACTACTGTAAGTGAAAATCCTGCCGCTAGGATTTTACTATCTCGTCAATGTTGGAGCATCTTTCAGCCTGTGATTTTTTTTTTTCTTTTTAGATTTCGAATTCTGGAAAACGGAGTGGTAAAGCAGAAAGCTAGATCTTACTGGCTGGAAATCCCAGAAAATACTTACTGTGTTGAAGGGATGTATCCAGGAAACGGTAGTAATGGAAAAGTAGAAGATCTCATATATCAGTGCTTCGGTAGTGAGGTAATAGAGGACGTCCCAGAAGTAGAGACGCAACATTGAGATTGAAGCTACGCGGCCTCTTTGGGGTATATAGCTTTTTATTAGCCTAAAAAACTGGATTCACAACCAGACGCTACAAATACATTTCCCCTTGGAAATGATTCGTTACAAATACGACAACCAGTCGATTTCTTTTTTGGCCGCCATATTTTTGAAAGTAAGAATTTAGGGGCGAATGATCTCAAGCAGCTACTCAGTAGAGCAGAAGCCCTACTCATGCTTTTTGGATTTCGATTGCCTGAAATATTTTTATTTTTACATAAGACCTGTCAAGAAAACGGCCGTTATAATTTGGAAAAAAGAGCTCAAGTGGAACTGAAACAATATTTTTCAACATTAAATCTCAAAACACGTAAAAGCTAACGTTGATTGAGTCTTTACTTCTGGGACGCTCTTTGATTAGTATGACCAGATTTATAATTTCTTAAACTTAAAAATTTCTATGCTTTTTAGGAGCCTGAGGTTGATGGGCAGTCGACCTACCATGGATATCGAATTGGAATTATTTGTGGGTCCTACATTTCAGCTTTCTTCGTATTCCTTACGATTTTCGTCTATGTCCTCCTCTGGGAAATCCAGAATATTCATGGGTGGACACTGCTTTGCTCGTTCGTCAGTTTATTCTCACTCTATGTTCATTTGGGGTTCATGCAAGGGTACCATGTTTTTTGGGGGACTAACGCTAACGAGCGATCTTGGCCCTGCTGGCTCATTGGTAAAAAATGAAGAAAAAAATTTTGAGAAAAAAAAAAAAAAATCTGATGCAAAGGAATTTGAACTTCTTCTGACTGATTCCAGGTGTTGGTCTCCATTTCTCCTACCTCAGCTTTTTCTCATGGGCAACTGTAGTCAACTTTGACCTTTGGTACACATTTCGTAATCTCCGAGCAGTAAACCAAGGAGTAAATCGGCTAAGACGCTTCCTGAAATACGCTCTCTTCGGAGTTGGGCTTCCAGTTTTGATTACTGGGCTTTCCGTCACATTGGATCAGGCTTACAGGAATGATGAACTTGCTGAGTATTTTCTACCTGATCCTGATTATGGAAGCGACAGGTGCTTCCTAGCAACCAACGAGTCTCCGATCCCGTACCTCCTCGGCCCAATCGGAGCTCTTCTTACCATCAACTGCGTTTTCGTCATTGTCACATTTACCTCAGTGTACAGAGCACAGAAGACTGCAAGCATAGCTGTCAATAATAGTTCTAGTAGGCACAGGAAATCGTAAGTTGCTCAAATTCAGAAATTTTCAAATCTAAAAACAGTAAAACTCCCCCAAACCAGGGGGACATAAATGCTGCTTCTTTTTTTTAAATTCTTCCGCCAAAAAAAAAAAAAAACAGGAAATATGAACACAATTTTCTCCTCAATCCGCTCCTTGTCACCCCCGGTTTACGGTAAAAAGTAATGCTGGATATATTCATTTTTATTTTGAACAGATTCAGGTTGTTCGTGAAATTGCTGGTAGTCATGGGCGTTCTCTGGGTTTTTGACATAATTTCCTTTGGAGTGAGCGCTTGGTATTTTGTAATTTTTGATTTTCTCAACGTCTGCCATGGGATATTCATCTTTATTATTTTCGTCTGTAAAAACTCAACAATTCGTTCACTGGAGCAGAAGCATTCGAAAGTTGGGGGTAAGATATTGTATTTTTATTCCTGTAAAAATAAGCAAAAAACTAAAGAGGGAAGTGTCAGGGGTGGTCAGGGATTTCTTAAAGAAAGAATTAGGGGAATGTGAGGAGTGTCATTTTTTCTTCAACAGTTTTCAACAATTCCCATTTGAGTGCAACGTTCCATTAAAGTAGAGTTTGCTCGATTTCATATTTTGATGAAAGACACATGTCACTTCCATCGCAACCAACGGCTACTGTCATATCCAAGCGCCACCACCACCGCAGCCATTCCCGTTGGTAAAGGTTTTACAAAAATCCTGTCAAATTATGAAAAAGCCATGATTTCTGTCCAAACAGTTTTGCAGAAATTGTGCCAAACGTGTAAGAAAAGAACACAACGCTTTTTGTAAAATCATTTGTGCAAGATTTTTAAATTTTAGGGGCGAATTGGGTATGGCTTGTGTAAAACCGTTTCTGCAAAATTTTGTTTCATAATTCTGTAAAAACCGTTTCCAGCGGGTTGTATTCTGCAAAAGTTAAAAATGTTGCTCTAGCTGGTGTGCCGGGCTGATTAAACCTGAATTTCCTTCAAAAATGCTCACCACTCATGACCGTTCCCTCTTAAGTTTTTAAAAGCGGTTCCTCATCTCTATACTTATTTGCAGAATGGAGAAAGGTTTGGGCTGGAGTGGGAGAAATCTATTAAAAAATCTCTGTTATATCTACCAAATAAAATCAGACAAATTTGCACAGGTTATATAAATAAATTTTTCAATAATTTCTTAGCTTCTTAATTTTAAATTTTTGTAATGGAATTTTAGGCGATCTTACTCGGAATGATTTACGTCGACGAAGTAAGCAAAGCACACTGTCTGACGGACGAACGGAATCTTCAGGAGTAGTTAACTCAACTGCCGTCTAAAAATCTTATTTATTTTTTCACGTCCCATTTATTTTTACCAAGTGAGGGTCATTAGTTCTTTTAGATGGTTCTATCTGTTCTGAAGTAATGAGGCAGTGTAGTATCCCATAGAGAGTATAAATAAATTAATTTGGCTCCAGTATTTTAGGGGATTAGGTGAAAAAGTGGGAATTAGAGATTTAATTTATGATTGTTTCTTTTTGGTGAGAGGCGTGTGGCCTCCGTCAGAAGTCAAACTGGATTTTTACAGTTTTCAAGGAAGGGTAACCCGATCTTTGCGTTTCTAATTTGAGCAAGGGTGTTCTTGGATATTCTTGGAATCCATTTTCACTTATTCAAGTTTTTATACTTACTTCTTTCTTAAGCTTTACGTCCTGAAATTCTGAACGGAAAGAGTTAGACCAATAAATTATGTTTTTTTTTCTGCACAAGTTTTCACGCAGTACTAGTTACAGTATTGTGAAAAAGCTTTTGGTTGCCTGATTTTTGGATCAGTTTCAGTTTTGACTGGAGCTGTGAAACAAGAAATAGAAAAATAACTTTCATAATTACTTTGCATGAGTTTAAAAAATCAGAAATAAAAAACTTGAAGAAGTTTGTCGTGTTTATTCAAAATGAAACCCTGTGTACTGTTTTCATTTCTAAAGGGAATTTCAATATTTTTCTTGCTGTTATTTTCTACTGAAGTTCATTCTGCTATAATCAACCTCTGCTGTTCGGAAGGTCAAACCTTAAAAAATCTCACCTGCCAATCAATTAGTTCAAACTCAACAGATTCGTCTCCGTTTCTGACTGACTCCTTCAAAGAAATGAGGTAACAAAAAATTAAGGAATAACTAATTGGAATCGAGGTGATGTTTTTTTCCTGTTATTTCCACCTGCTTTTTCCTAGCCGCCGCAGCCCTCCCAAAAAAATCGCACGCTACAAATGTATGCCTGACAAAATACTGCATTTAGTTCCCAGAAAATACTCTGAAACCCTTGAGCTTTCGTTAACGTGAGCAAATAAATAAACCAGCAGCCCTCCGTGCTTTTAGTTCCCCTCAATTTTGGCTCCTCATCAAGAAAACCAAAAACCATTTATGTTTGAATTTTTGGTTTGAAGCTTCACTCTGAGTCCTCCAACCTGTAGAAATGGAGAAATGTTCGTACGAATGGAAAAATCGGAGTTGGTGTCACAGGAGGATGTTGACTACCAGTACGTCGATGTTTCAGCTATTACTGATTCAGGGCACTTAAGATATGGGGAAGCCTACTATTCAACAGACCAGTACTGCGTTGCCAGGTAAGCAACATACTTTTGACAGTGTTGGGCTGTTAAAACCGGGGGGTGGTTTTATCCTGGTTTAAACCATGGTTTTAACCAGGTTAAAACCACCGAAATTTCGGGAGTGGATTAAACCATAGTGGCTAAAACTAAAAATTATTCAAAATCATGCCACCCGGAAAAAACGAGAGTAGAACTTCTCAAAATTTCGAGTAAGAACAAACCCTTTTTGGGCTTTTCAAATTCGGCACAGCACATGATCTTGACAAAAAAGCTAGAATGCTTCTTTTTCTCTTGTCTGGAACAGAAAATGTGTAGAAAAAACGTTTTTTCAGTTTTAGCCGGTTTAAACCAGTTTTAACCGGTTAAAACCGTTTTTCCGGTTTTTTATAGCCAAAGTAGTTTTAGCCGGATAAAACCCCAACACTGGCTTTTGAGAACCAGAGGCTTGTTCGCCACAACCAACGCCTAGCAAACAAAAGGACGAAGGCACGATTACACTATAAAAGCTGCCCCTTACAACCTTAAAAGAACCCTTGCGACCTTAACTCAGTTTCCATGCGTAGAATCGATTTGGTGCAGGTCATTTTTCCAAATTCGACTTGGTTCGACCTTAGGAGGTCAAAGGTAAGGTCGTTGACCTCACGGACCAGGATCTATAGGCCAGTCGAAAGCTCTGCGTTTCCTGATTCAAGAAATACCACACACCTTCTTAGCCTACAGCATGGCCACCAAGGTCATTTAAGGTTTAGAGTAAGGTTCGGCGACCCCTAGTGGCCGACAGGGTCAATGGCCGAAGTGTACTACATTTTTAGAATCAGTGACACAAGGGCTTTCGACTGACGTTATTGCTTGTCAAGATCCGTGAGGTCAAGGTTTACCTCCTGAGGTCAAATCACTTTGAATTCGGAAAAATGCTTTAGCCAATCGGTTCTAATGCTGAAAACTGGGTTGAGGCTGCAAGGTTCCTTCTAAAGCTGAATAGGATCTTTCATAATGTTTTAGTGCGTCAAGGTCCTTTACATTTATTTCCGAGGATCATGATTTTAAGGTGCATAGCAGTTAAAATTTTTTAAAAAATGAATTTCAGTGAGACGAATGGAAGCTTGGTGATACAAATCTGCAACCCGACGTGTGATGAAGATCTTCCATGCATCCCTAAATGCTGCATGCTCAATGAAATACTTCAAATTACGAATACAGTGAATGGAACATTCTCCCAACAATGCGTCCCAACGAGCTTAACGCCATGGTCGCCTGTCATATACAAAAACTTAGAAACAAAAATCGGAGGGGGTGATCCAAGCCCGCAAGTTCACATTCGGATTGACGGTACTGGGGAATGGAATCTGTCAGAATGTCAGAGGATTGTCAGCTATGACCTCAAGGGCCTCATGAAATCCGAGTAAGCGTTTCTATTAACCCCCTTGCCTAAAAGACGCCATCAACAATTTTCTTCAAACCCCACCGCGGTACATGATCGGGAATGAAAAAAAACATTATTTTTCAAAGGGGAAACGGAGCTAAGCTCGGTCAAAATTTGTTTGTTTGGCAAACACCCTCTAAAACACGTAAACATCCCGCGTCTGTTTCCCCTAAAACATTTTCCAAACTGAAAAAAATGTTTCCGGAATTTTTTTTTTCAGTTTTCGGATTCTGTCGAATGGAGATGTAATGTTTCGTCAAGTAAGTCCCTACTGGGAAAAAATCCAAGGGAAATACTGTTTGGATGGAACTTCAGGGAGTGGCTTCGAGAATGACACCATTATTCTTCATTGCTTAAATACAGTCTCCAGAGGAGCAGATGTAAGGAACACATTAAATCAAATTAAGGAGGGTTATTTTAAATTCAGGTTGATTAACTAGTACACGCTTGGGAAGTTCTACTACTACGTGATGCTCATTTCCGCCTTTTTCCTCATACTCACCATTCTCGTTTACGTTATTCTCTGGGAAAAACATACGATCCACGGTTGGAGTCTTTTGTCTTATTTTGTCTCACTCCTTATCATGCAGCTGGGATATGTGACGGCTTTCATCATGGCAGAGAATACATCGTACAGAGGTGCAAATGCCCTTATCAGCCCAGCCTGCTTCTCTGTAGCAATTTTTTCTCATTTTGGAGTCCTTTTGGCATTTTCATGGATGACAGTTGGTAAGTTCTGAAATTTAATTGTAAAAATGACACCACGCCCTGCTCCATTAGAATCATCCGCAAATTAGATTTTAAGTAAAAAAAAAATAGTTAGATTGCCGTTGAACTAAAAAAATAATAGGGGGACAGTTTTTTATGACTTTTGACAGTTAAAAACTTTATCTTTTTTCTGTAAAAGAAAAGCGATTTCGGAAAGGAGTAGGGAAGTCAGAATAGGAACAGAGCATCTCCAATGGATTTCAATGAAACTTGGCTGATAGGTAGTACTCATCAATACCTCTAACTTTTGTACAAAGCCAAAGTGGGGCATTGACATTTTGTGACCTTTGAGGGTCACCATAGGTCACGGACAAGAGATGCGTCAATCGACAGGGCTTAGTCTCCTGATCCTAAAAATATACTATACTTGACCCTTCTGACCTAAAACATGGCCACCAGAGGTCGCAAAGTGTTATGCAGAACAGTTAATGACCTCGGGCGGCCATGTTCTAAGCTAAACCGGTAAATGTAATACATTTTTATAATCAGGAGGCTAAGCCCTTTCCATTGATGTAACACTTGTCCGGATCCACGAGGTCAAGTGAATGACCTTTGGTGACCTGTAAAGGTCACTTGGAGTCAAAGCCTCACTTTGGCCCTGTAAAAAAGTTGGAGGTACTGATGCGTACTACCTATCAGCCGAGTTTCATTGAAATCCATCAGAGATGCTCTGTTCCTATTCTGACTTACCTACTCCTTTGATTTCTAAGGTCGAGAATCAAAGAGAAAGACAAACAGAAGCAATCGATTGAATTTTAAATTTGATTATAATGTTTTTTTTTAATTTTTAATTAATTTTGATTTTTTCTAGTAAACTTTGATCTCTGGTGCACCTTCAGGTAATTTTTGGCTTGGTTTATTAGATCTGTGGCGTTTTTTGCAGATGTGGACTTTAACTTGGTTTGATCTCTCTGTAGGAATTTGAAATCTACCCTGACGAGTGGAAAAGGGGTGAAGACGTACGTCAAGTACTTTCTTTTTGCACTTTTTATACCTACTGGAATTGTAGGTGTGGCAGTTGTTCTTGATCTCATTTACGGGTAAGTAATATTTACTAAAGCTCGGAAACCTTGGATGATAAAAAAAGAAGAAATTTATGATCAGCAAGAAAAAATCACACTTAGTGTTGCCGACTCTTCTATTTTGGCACCAAGTTTTTTTTTTGCAACTCAATTTCAACTTCGCTGGCAGAGTGGTAATTTCCTGCCTCAGAGTAATCGTTGTCCGTAGCAAACCATGCGCTTGCCGCATGGTGAGGAATGCGGTTACGGAATTTTGTCGGCTAATTTTGTTGCCCGCACTGTAGTTTCATTGAAACAAAGATTTTCGTTCCGTACGGTTTACATTATTTTTTGTGATTTTCTCAAAATTTCATAATTTTTTCAAAAAATTAATAGCTTTTCAAATTTAATTTTTTTAAAAAAAGATTTTTTTTTTCAAAAAATTGAAGTTTTATCAATTTTTTTTTAAAAAATAAAAACTTCTTCAAAATTCCGTATTTGTTTCCAGCTTTCCCTAACGGTGGCACGTCAGGCTAGTATACAATAAACCGTACAACGGGTGTACGAAATAGCGCGAGTATGAGATATGAGATATAAAAGAGAAAAAAAGAATATGAGATGTATGAGGTATAGCGGGTGTATATGATCATGATGACATACCAGGCCCATAAACACATGTGCACCGTAAGCACATATGCACCATAAGCCTATATGCACATATGCGCCATATGCACATATTGGCGAAAAATCGAAATTTTTAAAA
>JABASM010002162.1:0-11829 GCA_019776545.1 Brachystomella parvula | reverse complement strand
AACAATTACCCGCCTTTAAAAGTTTTTTAGGTTGAACCGTTATTTAGAAACTTCAAAACAAAGGTGAAAACTGTCCCTCTTAGGAACATTTTACGGTACTAACTTTGCTCTTAAGCTGAAAACATTTTTGTCTTTTCAGATTTTGTAGGCCGGTTCAGCTAATCTGGAGCAGTAATTTTCAAAAACAAGGCTGTCAAATTGAAAATACAAGTTGTGAAAAGCGTGAAAAAAAAGCAAAAAAAAATGTCTCCCGTTTTTTGCTACAATTTTGAAAGATTAGAATGCAAGGAAGGCCCCATTTTCAAGATTTACACGAAAAGATGAATCTTTTAAGCTATCCAGATATCAAACTGTTCCCAAAGGGTCACCAGCAATCTTCGATTCAAAAGTAGTGCAGCTATTTCCGAGGCTTTATACAACCGGAATCTTAAATAATCATGTTTTAAAAAAATGCTTTTGTGGTTTTTGGATGGATATCTAAGGCTTCTTTTTTACTGCCAAGAAAATGGCTAATTGCCAATTTCCTCGTCACTTACATGTTACATAGCACATAGCGAGATTATGAAGTGGTGATCTCATCGACTCTTTTACCTGGCTTCTGTATCTCCACCACCTCCCATAACACACTATACCAGACCAGTAGATCTGGGGGACCTGGGATCGATAAAGCTAAGCTCGAGGAACTCATATCAGTGGTTGTGCCAGTGCCGTTCTTGGTGGAAGTTTCTGTAAAATTTCTAATAGTAAAAGTGAAAGCTTCGATTTTAATAATTTTTTTAAATAAAGCTTTGGCATTTTACACAGCATAAATCCAGCGTTAATTTACATTTATTCTATTCATTCTGAGCCACTTTTTATAAAACCAGAGTAGCAATCATCAGAATGATTCTACGGAAAGGAACTGACTAAACAGGTGACTGAGTGAGATATTTCAGAATCATTTGTAGTCAGACCTGTGACCTGTGAGGAAAAAATTCTACCGCCCAGTATCGCTTCCCCGGAAGATGAATTCACTTCAGAATGTTTTTGAAGTTGTGGGGAAGGTGGTTAATATGCCCCGGATGGAACATACTGTAGAAGCCGTATGCTGGGATATCACACTTGGGGTGGCTGGGACAGCCCTCGGGCATTTCTTTCTCGGTAAAAAGATATTTAATTTTTAAAAATAGATCCAGTACTCATCCTGATTTCTTTTTTAAGGTGCTACAAGCAGTTCTGCTGAAATAATTCCAGACGCTGTAGACCATGTGGGCATCATTGTTTTTGGCTATCTTTATGAATTCGGGGATCTTGGCATACTACGGAGTCCTGTAAGAAATAAATTCCTTGGAGCTTGGCATTCATTTTTCAAAAAAATATTTCTCCTGCTTTCAGGTACCACTAAAAAAGACGCCAAAGTCCAAATATCCCGTTTACTCCTTACGAAGTCGTGAAGTCATAGGAAAAACTACAAGGTCGTTCGAAGAATTTGACAATTGGGTTGCCGAGCTCAATTCCCTAGAATTCAGGTTAGAATTCACTTCTCCAGTATAAAACTACATGAATTCTTAGGCGTTAATTTTGATTTTCGTTTTCCAGAGGCTCAAAATACGATTTAGTAGAAAGAAGCTGTGTCAGTTGGGCACGAGAAGCTTGTAACTACTTGGGAGTGCCATATCCTGCCAATTGGGACAAAATTTGCCTATGGGTCGTTGAAAAGTAAGGAATTCTTAATATAGTTTGGGGATTTTTTTTTCTTATACTGATTTCTTCATTCAAAATTTTTAGCCGAACGTTTGCAGCTCTAGTAGGCGGTTCTGGGGTTACTTCACGTAAAGTGCAAATAAGAGCCCAGGCTGCTGCAGCTCCGCGGAGGATTAAAAATTGGGTGCTGAGGAAACTCCGCATACAAGTAGTATGAAGAGCTAACAGCGCCGTCAGTATTTCTCCGCCTATTTTTTCTAAAATTTTATGCCCGTATTACCACAAAAACTGAAACGTCCAGAATTGACCTATACTGATATTATTAAATGTAAAATTAAATTTTTAATAAACTTGTTAATACTAATCCGAAAAACTTTCCTCGCTCGGTGTTCCACTTAAGGAAATCATATCTTTCATTTCTTCAGCTGGAGGAATTTTAGGCCTATCCTCAATAATGGAGTCGTAGGAATCGTCGAGACGCTGAAGTATAATTTTCTTCTCACTAGGAAATGTTTGGAAAATCTTCTGAAAATCTTCGTAAGTGAGGTAGAGAAGGTCAAGGTTCGTCATTGCCGTATAAGTCCGCTGATATTTTGTAGATCCCGTTAGACCGTTAATCTAGGAACATCATATTTTTATAGGACCGAATTCTTAGGATTTTTCATACGGAGCTCACCTCTCCAAAGCAAATTTCCATGCTATAGTCCTCAAGCTTATTTTCCAGATTACCATTCTCGTCATAATTTTCTCTCCGGCTCTGAACCACCCCACGATGAATGAAATAAATTCTGTCATCAACTTCATTTTGCTGGACAACGCAGTCACCACTCAGTATCATGACTGGACGAAATCGAGTGCAAACGAATTTGTAGAACTGGAGTGGAAACCGACGGAATAAATAGGACTGAAAATAAGATCAGGCGCTACAGATTTTACAGAAAATTATTTTTCCAAAATTCAAAATTCTGTTTCTCATCTTACTTTTTCCAGCACATGGCCATAAACCTCAAAGCAAATGTCATGTCGATGAGTCTCCGGGGCTTGTAGAAGCAAATGCGGAACGATAACTCCGTTTATTCTGCTCCCAAGCGTAGTTGAAATAAGCCTTGACACGATGGGTGTGCTTTGAGGAGACGCCGTAGCTCTTATACAATTTTAGAACTGCTTCTGCTGAAATATGGTAGGATTTGTCTACAAAGAACTGGAGGCTGGAGAGGATGTCCGCAAGAGCAAGCCCCACATAGACTTTTGATGAGATGGCAAGGAGTGAGATGAAGAGGATTTCAAAGAACTTGACAGGGTAAATGTCACCATAACCAGTCGTTGTGAACGTACTCACTATGAAGTAAAGCGTCATTGTGTAGGGTGAGCAGAGGCGGTATCCTGTTTCCTCTGAAAAAATCAAGCAAAAATAAATTGAATTGATTACTATCCTTGTCATTTTCTGCTACTAAAGTTCAGGCGGCTTGAAAGCCAAGGGCTCACTCTTTGTCTCAGCCCAAGAAGTCGGAAAGAAGGCGTCATTCACGTTCGACGCAGCCCTTGGTATTGCATTCACATAAATTAGCTTCATTATCCCTGCCCGTGAAGCTCACAGTGGAAATATAGAAAACGATCACGAGCCAATGGATCACTGAAAAAAATCAAATTAATTTACAGCATGAATTCACTTCCAAATTCTCCTTGAAATTCTTACTGATGACGGTGATGCATACGAGCCGCTTGACTTTTAAGTAGACCAAATTCACAGTAATTCCTCCGTAGTGAAGCATCTTTGATATGTACTTCCAAACGAAATGCTAAATATAGACAAAAAAAATCTGGAAATAAAAGCGGCTCAAAAAATTTAATTTCTTTACCAGTCGCACTAATCGATTGAGGCGAAGACTAGCCCAGATCAAGAAGGTTGTTTGTTTATTAACGCGTTCATCCGCAATGGCTGTGTAGATCAGAGTAAAAAGTTCTAGTGGTAAGGACGTGACGAAATCCATGATGAATCCGTCATAAGTGCTCAGGTAGCTAAAATCAACGCAATGGCACATTTTTTTCAAACTACCTTCGGCGACATTCCATTTTCTCATATTACCCTTCCTCCATTTCCAGAACAAAAGAAATCAGATCCCCCATCTCGTCGTAGTAAGTGATCCAGAAACGGAGGATCATCTTCAGAATGAAAATACCGTCCGTTATGAATCCTAAGATCCAGAACGTCCAATCATATCGCTTGAATGTGAACTGAAATGCTGTAACCCCTGAACTAATTGTAGCAGCGATGAAGCAAATCAGTTCCAGATTCAAGAATTTTTTCGAGACTGGAAGTATTGAGGCCCTGTACATTTTTTTCTTGTTGTACTTCTTTTTCCCATTTTCTTTGCTCCTGCAGATAAAAAAAAAAAAATGAGAAACTGCTTCTTAATACCAAGTTCGTTCATCATGCCATTCATTGTAAGTTTCCAGGATTTCCGTCAAAGAATTCGAGCGATTAGGAATGAGATTCGCATCTTTTTGGCCTGGAGGCAAATCTTCAGCGACGTTCCTCCTTTTTTCAATTTCTTCATTTTGAGCTGACACAACTTCGTTGAGTTCCTTTCGCAGGGAGAGCTTGAGCGTTGTATTATCCGTTAGGTTCAACATGTGAGGATCCACGTAGCTTTCCCCATTTTTGTAGAAACTGGCCTGGGTTCGCCGACGATAAATATCCATCTGCGAAAAAACAAACCGATTTTAGTTTCATTATTTCTCGTGCATGCACCTAGATTCCATGGTTTTTCTGAAATTACGTTTCGATTTCCACGGTTAGGTACGACGAAGCGTTTAGAAACCTCTGGGTAGTTATGAAGTACTCGCAAGAAATCAGCTCGCTTCATCATGTACCTAAAAGAATGGTTCATTGAATTCAAGCAGGAATTTGTGATCCTTAAAAACTCACATGTCGACATTTGTCCAGCAAAGAGCAGTGCTCTCGTGCACTGCATTTTCAATCGTTGAGTTCCTTTCGCAGGGAGAGCTTGAGCGTTGTATTATCCGTTAGGTTCAACATGTGAGGATCCACGTAGCTTTCCCCATTTTTATAGAAACTGGCCTGGGTACGCCGACGATAAATATCCATCTGCGGAAAAACAAACCGATTTAAGTTTCATTATTTTTTTCGTGCATGCACCTAGTTCTATGGCTTTTCTGAAATTACATTTCGATTTCCACGGTTGGGAACGACAAAGCGTTTAGAAACCTCTGGGTAGTTATGAAGTACTCGCAAGAAATCAGCTCGCTTCATCATGTACCTAGAACAATGGTTCATTGAATTCAAGCAGGAATTTGTGATCCTTAAAAACTCACATGTCGACATTTGTCCAGCAAAGAGCAGTGCTCTCGTGCACTGCATTTTCAACTGATGGATCCATTGACCCTAGGATTCTATCCAAGGAAAAAACAAACGAGAAGTTTTTTTTAATTGCTACAGACACCGCCATGGGACTTACCCCCCTTCACCCAACTGAATCGAATCGTCATAAAGGAGGTCAGCCTCTGTTCCCAGTTTCACGATCATGTTCCCACTGCCAATGACGTAGATGAATTCACAAACATCACCTCGTCGAACTACAACTTCATGGTTGAGATAGTAGCGAAGCTGAATAAGGGCGAAAATTTCACGCATGACAACAAGAGGGACGCCGTTGAATTCTGGGACCTGAAAAATGGCAGAAAAAGCACGATTATTCAAAAACGGAATTCCCTACTGAGCTCAGCCTTACAAGTCGAAATACATCGTTGTAGGTGTCATACAAGACATCTTTCTTTAGAGCTGGAAATAAATTAGGCCAAAGGTCATGTGGCCAAATTCCCTCTGTTCTCATCCAGTAGTAGTCATAGTGCCTAAGTATTCGACTGCACAATTGAAAAAAATATTAGAAGAAGCTACTATCTCACAAAGACTTCAAAACCGAAATCAAGCGAGAATACCCTGTCAATGTCAAATCGACGTTTTCTCGAGACAGCCACCGCACCAGATATTTCATGCTCTGCTGAAACGTGAGAAGCCTGTAGTCATTGTGACACCTGCTCGAAGCCACATTTGCCACGACGTACGTAAATACAATGATATCTAAATGGATTAAACCAGGATATAGAGCTTGAATTAAAAATTCTGAATTTTTGTGTAGGAAATCCGGAAATTACAAAGGAAAAGTTGGAACGATGCCAAATTCTGCTCCAGCCGACCAACAGGCTTGAAATCTCCAAATCCACAACCCACTGATGTCGTCGCAGTGTAATAAAATGCAAAAAGGTAAATCTCCAATCCTGTCACCCTCTTACCAGCAGCCGTCAATCGAGCTACGAAAATAGGGGATTAAGCAAGGCAGGAAGAATTTCCGCTTGATTTTAAGCGACTGCACTTACTTGTTTGAACTCCATTAGAAATCCAGGTATTTGGATAGCAGACACCTTCCTGGAGAAGTGTGTCAATGTTGGTTGGACAGGCGAGGACGATTGAGATGCAGGCAATGATATGGGTCTGGAGGAGGAGATAAAAACTTAGAAACACGGCAACCCTGAAAAACAGGCATTAAAAAAAATAATCTTGAAATTCTCAATAAAGGCAACCAATCGTAAAATTTTCTTCACTTGAAATTATTTTTTCCTGTTAAGTCTCGCTTGATATCGTTTTTCTTGTAGTTCCAGTAGCGGAAGACCCCAATGAGCCTATTCATGCGCACAATGTAAGCGACGAGCCTTTTCCAATGGGTCGACCTAATGAAAAACAATTCAACTTGGTCAAAACAAAAAAGAAACCGAAAAGAAATGAAAGATAATAAAATAAAAATCCCACCCATCGAATCCAAGTACGTTGAGGAATCTGTCGAGCAGAATGTAAATTGGAAAGCTTCCATACAAATCCACAAAGAATGTTCTCAATAAAGGCAACCAATCGTAAAATTTTCTTCACTTGAAATTATTTTTTCCTGTTAAGTCTCGCTTGATATCGTTTTTCTTGTAGTTCCAGTAGCGGAAGACCCCAATGAGCCTGTTCATGCGCACAATGTAAGCGACGAGCCTTTTCCAATGGGTCGACCTAATGAAAAACAAAAAATGCAACTTGGTCAAAACAAAAAAGAAACCGAAAAGAAATGAAAGATATAATAAAATAAAAATCCCACCCATCGAATCCAAGTACGTTGAGGAATCTGTCGAGCAGAATGTAAATTGGAAAGCTTCCATACAAATCCACAAAGAATGGTCCAAGTAAGTAGTGCTTTGCTGTGAGGATAGGGTGGGTCACCAAAGCCTTTGTCCTTCTCGCAAAATATCCAGTGTGGAGACGAACCACCCTGATAAGAAAAGAACAGGAAAAATGAGCCAATTTATTTGATTCTATTAAGCTACTCTCCGTACATATCAATCGTAGTGACGACGTCGAGCGCGTATATGATCCACATATAGTCACGCTTCATATACGGATACGCCTCAACCATTGGGACAAAAATTAGTTGGAGGATTACAAGGTTAGACCGAAGCTTGTCCCAAAACAAGACCAAGTAACCAGTTGGGATGAGTCCGCATGGAATCAGCAAATACCTAACAATGGGTTTAAAAAGACAATTCAAGAAAAAAGTGAGATAAAAATTTTATACCTAGCCCATCGTAGCCATATGTAGCGAACGAAGATACTGCGATACTGATCCGCATTGTACCCGTACCATCGAACCACTTGCGGTGGCGGCTCAGGTTCTACATACTTCTGACGTTTCCATTCTGCTTTCGTCACTAGAAAATTCTCTTGGAACCACTGGGGAAAAATATCGAGAGATTTATTAAATTGAAGAAAAATAAAATCGGACCTTACTTCGTTAGCCTCTGGAAAGTTTCTTATCTCAGCCACCTCCATGGCATGTGGCTTCGAAATCTGAAGCATCTCTTCAAAATCCTCTTGACTTATGCAGATCAGTTCAATGTAAGTCACGCTTCGGATGGTGACTCGGGATGGCGTCCCATAAATTAATTCAATCTCACCAAAACTTTGCCCGGTTGAAAGAATGTCCACCAATATGTCGGTTCCCCCTTTGTAAACCTGCAGGCGAGCAGAAATCATTTTTTCTTGGCCATCAAATTCTTTTGTGGGGGGAGGGTATTTAAAAAATGCTCCATTTCAAATCTTCTAAAGATTTCTCTGCATCTCGTACTAGTAAATTAAAAAAATTTGATGAATGACCTTGGCGTAGCCTCTTCGAATAACATGAATGTCTCTGACTAATTCCCCTTCCAACATGAGGCAGACGTTTGGTGGCACAATTGCTATTTTCGAGACGCTGCAAAAATATTTAAGGACGTGAGGGCTCATGTTCTGGAAAAAGAAAGAAATAAAAAAAGATGAAAATTGAAGCTATGAAGCGCAAACTGGACGGATACTCGGATTGGCACAAACTTGGAAGAAATAGGATTTGTGGAGGGAATCAGCGACAACGGAAACCAGAAGCTCGTTGTACATTGAGTGTGAGACATTGAGAAAGCCGACTTGATTGGCTGAGTCGATCCCAAGCAAGGTCGTCCACTGGAGCTCCATGTAATAATCCACTTGTGTCATAAGTTTTAAAGCTGTCAACTCCTCATTCAGGTACTTGTGTAGTGAAATCTTTGTATTTCTATAGTGGGCTCTGAAAATTCAGTCACCATTTTCAGGAAATTAATACCCTTTTTTTCAAATTTTACTTTCAATAAAATTTCCTAACTTGTTTTCAGCACGCCCTGCAATGGCTGCTCCAACATCAGCAAAGAAACAAGTGAGGAGTGCAAACCCAAGGACCAAATGGACTGTAAAGAGCGTAGTTTCCTTCTTCTGTACCAAAACTAAGTAATTGCTGGCATAGCCAATCCCGAACATCGTTGTGAACGACCAGTAGAGGGACAGGAAGAAGGCGTCGTGGAATTCCTTGAGGTCGTTGTCACTCACTTCGGGTGTTGAGCTGACGTATTGTCCTACCCAGCTCTCCCCATGGGTCTGCTCGCAATTTCTTCCATACAAAAGAAAATCACAAGTAAATTTTGAATTCCAAATAAAAGGAAGAACATACGGATATTTGATGCATCCAAACGAGCAGAAGAGGCAGGCGAAGAAAATGACATATACTGTCAAGTAAATAGTGTTTTTGACCATGCGCAGTAGAATTACTGGTGTTCGGACGTCATGCTCCCATTTTCGAAAATACAAATGAACCTAAGGGAAGCAACAGAAATAATTTCCCAACAGAAAATTAAGTTTTTAAGAAAATTAATTAAAAACCCACTGCAATGAGTCTAATGAAGTAAAGATGGAGTCGGACGTAGAGGAATTCCCTGTAAGAAGTCCCTGCAAACCGCCATATTTGATGAATGGGGATTATAGGAATGATGGAGAGTAGGATTTCAGGATTTCGAAATTCTTTCTTAATATGTGCTAATCGGAGTGGTATTGAATGGTGCATTTCTGTAGGAGAATAAGGAAGTTAAAACGTTGAAACGATCCGAGATTGGCCGCAGATACCGCTTGTGTGATAAAAAACGAGAAGACGAAACAGAAGATCCAGAACATAGACCACGTCTACTAAATCGTCAATCCATTGGGTCTTCTCTGCATCATTAATCATGACGGAGACAGGGAGGCCATACGAATAGGTTAGGGACGTGGCGAACACAATAAAGTACCAAATATCGGCTACAAGTGAGTCCTTCGAAATGATCCCGTATCTCCACTTGTGTTGGGGCGGGGGCGGTATCTAAAAATTGAATCTCAAAAACGACTAATCCTTGTAAGAATTCAGAGAAAGAAATTGGTTTAGCTTACGGGAACAAAGTTGTATTTCCAAAGAGTATCAGCAAGCCGGTCATAGCCTTCAAGGTTCGCCTTGGCCTTATCCGATTTCTCATTGGCTCTAGCTATACTATTAGGGTTTCGCTTAAAGAAGAGGAGCCATGAGAGCGGGCTGATGTGGGTGGTATGGGACCGTTTTCTTAATTTGTAGCGAGAGCTAGACGTAGGAAAAAAATAGTTTTGAATTCAAAACTCAAACATCCGAATTTTAAATGAAGTAACTTACACTTCATAGTCAAATCCATCGAGCGCTGAAATGGTTGAATCTGCTTCTCCCTCTCCTTGCTCTGGATTTTCGTCTTCATCCTCTTCGTCATTTGACGGAGCGGGGTCTTCTGGGGTTAGGTTTTGCCCAAATTCTGTCCGATCCTGGAGATAAAAAAGAACAACTTAAATTTTTCTGCAGTAAATTATTCACTTCCAGTCTTTACCTTGATAATGGCAATAATTTTCTTCATAATGTCATTGTCTTTGCTAATAATTCCACTGACAGCGGAGTTAGGAAGCTTGAGGACATCACATTCCATTCGTGTCTTGACTCCGCACTGTCGTTTCCTTGGTAGAAAGCAATCCGCCTCACCTATTAAGCTTCCCACGCCGAGAGTAAAGAGGATCGTGGGAACAAATTCATTTGAATCCATGATCTAAAAATAATTGTTTAAAATTAGTCTGTAATTTTTTTTGTTACAAAAATAAGGTTTTGGGCCACTAGCGTCAACTTGTCCACGAATTATGTAGTACATGCAGGCTCCAATGGCTGAGGGACGAATAAGAAACGAGTTGGCGAAATAGTGCTTGAACTGGACGTGGCGTGCAATCATTTCCAAATCCTTTTGCTCAAAACAGGTCCTTAGAATTTCTGACTGTAAATGAATTCAAGGAAAACATTAAGTCCACTCAAAAATTAATATTTGGTGCTGAGATTATGCATTCATATTTTTCAATCTTACTTTTTTGAGCATTGGGGCAAAAATCTCGAGGGAAATATCAGTTCTAATACGTTTTGGCAAGACGTGGACCATTTTGGCATCAGTAAATCCCCTGGATATGTGCCACATGTAGTTGAAGCTCCTATTCATGAAGCTAACTACATCTGTTTCCGTATTCATTTTCATGTGACGCTGAAAAAAGTAAAAAGAGCTTCCTTAGTTTGAACAAAAAAAAAACCAAAATAAGAAAAGGAGCCAGGAGTTCAAAAATGGGACTCTCACGGCAAAATTCCTTGCGCCAAGGGCTTCGTGAAAGAATTTGCTTCGTTTAAGATCCAAAATGGTAGCGAAGTGTATAGAGAGCATCATGAAAAATATGGCCATGTAGAATCCAATTAACTGTGTAATGATGCTGTAAATCATTTGCTCCCTTCTTTGAGGAACCAATATTGCATCACTAAACAGACAGAAATTTTTTTAAAAATAACCAAAGCCTAGAAAACCGAGATGAAAACATGAAATTCCTTCGAAATTGAAATTATCTGAAAGAAGAAATTCCAGAAATTCCCAACCCCACCAGGTTGAATACAGAATGCCTTACCCAGCGTTCCGGAGTGACATGACACTCCAGTGGAGTCCACCGAGGTACCAGACGAAGGGATCTGTCTGATTCAGATTCGAATATTTGTAAATTCCATGGAAATCCTTTCCAAGTGCTTTGCAAGCTGGAGGAACCCCATCATGGACCACGCCCTAACCAATCAATGATGTTAAATTCCAAGCTCACGCTTCAAATTATAAATATAGTGTTAACATACCTTGCAGTTCAAGCTGAACCAAATGCAGGCTATGCCATGACAGAGTAGAACTTGGCCTAAGGCAAAGCAAATCCCTAGTTTCACTGTTTCAACAGCAAAGACGTTGAGGCGGAGCTGATTCTTTTTCTCGCTTACTGTGAATTCAACAAATGAAAACCTTATCTTCAACTTTCAGCCTCGATTATTTAAAAAGTTAAGATTGTATTCCTTACGGTAGAAAGCAGGGATACGATAGAGCCTTATGAGTCGATTCAGTTTAAGAATGGCAAACGTCCGATGAAAATTCTCCAGGCGATGGAGAATAGCGGGATCCAGTATTTTACCAATACTCCCATCATCAAAAGTACTGTTGGAATTGACATGAGCTTGCATTACTGAAGGTTGAGAATACGCTACTAAGAAGACAAAAAGTTCTAGTGGTAGCAGAGAGATCAAGTCAGCAACTACGGGAAGATGCTTCACAGTCTTCTCTCGACATGACAGATTTAATTCTGAGATTTCCTTTCGGATGCGTCTAAACCTCCGCCTCGTGTCAACAATGTAAACGGCGTCGCAG
>JABASM010002161.1:0-11829 GCA_019776545.1 Brachystomella parvula | reverse complement strand
CATTCTCTATTATACTTATTTCCATAACGCCGTCATCATTATCACAGAAAAAGTCAAGGTTAACAGAAGAGCTTTCTCGGCTGCAAAAGAAAAAAGATTAAGTCTTTCTCACAAGGGAACACTACTTGGAAACTAGGATCCAGAACCTTATTCGACGCACTTTTGAGCTTTTCTGGGATTCTTTATTCGGATATCCCAAAAATCTCGATTTTGCAACTTTAAATGTCCCATATCCAATTGAGTTCCCAATATCACTTTATTCTGGGTGATTTCAGACACGATTTTCTTGATGTACGCACAAATATGTCTTGTTTTTCTACAATACACTCTTTTAGGAATGCCAATTTTTTTCACATCAAATCTCATAAAAATCTCTCGAAAGCGCTAAAAAAGTGGAGGGAAGATCTTTCGAAAAACTGGCAATGCGTAGAATGTTCAGAATTAAAGTTTTGCAGTCTGGGTGCAATACAACTAAGCGTTCCCTTGTGGGTCCACAACTCCCTGAAAAGAGGATTAATGTTCCTTGTTAAGGATTTTTCTGACAGACTTGGGATTTGAAAAGAAAGCAAAAAAAAGTCTACAATGGGCAAGAAATAAATTAGGTATCGATTATCAGGACTTTGAATCAAAAAGACTGATCCCCATTTCAAGGCGGTTGACCTTCGGTACTTCTTAATTCTTTGTCAATCTTTGACTCCTACCTCCTCCTGCTGCTCTCAAGCGTGAGTTCTAGGAAAAAAATAATTATTTTACTTACCTGATTCGGAGTCCAAAGAGCTTGGAAAGAAATTGTCGTCTAGATTTCTTTTCACTGAAATATCCAAGAAACGAAGAAAATAAGTTGAGTTGATGAGTTGGTAGTTCTGAATGTGGGTTTAATTTAGCATAAAAAGGACGTAGACGAGTATTTTCCAAAACGTAACCACACTACTGCCAATTACTAACTTCAAAGCATATTAAGCCATACTCACAGGGATTCACAGCACTCCGTCTTAACTTCGGATCGGACTTTGGCCGAATTTTATCCTTGATTTCTCTTAGTCGATTCTTTTTCTTTAAGCTCTCTGCCTCCGCTCCGACACAATTATCCTGGATCTGAGCGTAGCAGTTACGGTGGACGTAAATATTGCAATCTAAGAAAAAAAAAGCGAAAAAAACAGAATTAGAAAATAAAGACATCAAAGTGATATGATAAAGATGTGATTAATTAAGTTATAGTACCTGAACACTGGAGCCCCTGCGGAGCAACCCCCCATAGAATTTTCCCACAGATATTACAAACTGTGTAGGAGTAAATGAACTGAGGACTGAAATGGTGTCCGTTGTGCGTGATCTAAAACAATCATCAATATTATTATTTCCCTGATCAAATTCCGTCTACTCATCATTATTCCAAAAATATTCGTGATTTACCTTTTTATTCTGCCGGCTCATGAACTTGGCCTTTACGGACTTCTCTTTGGATACAAATGAACCGCATCGCTCTAGTACGGCATTCGAACCGGAGCTATTCGGCCTGACTTGGAACTGTTTTTGAAGGATTGTTGATACTGCATTAATAATTGCAAGGGTACGGTCATCAGAATTCTTCTCAAACTCCTCACTATGAAAAAAATTAAAGTTAAAGAGGATGATTCCTAATTAAAATTCAATAAACACAAGATTTGAGTTACCAAAATTGCTCGAGGTAGGGAACGAGATACTCTTCAATGACTTTCAATTCTTTTGCCTTATCCGTTATGCATTCTTCAAGCTGTCAAATTCAAAAATGTACCAAAAATACAATCTATGCCTAACAGGAGTATAAAGTTGACTTACAACTAGGTCAGGCGGCCCAAACATTGTTCCTAATCCGGCTGTTTTCTTCGTACAAAATTCTTCAAGAAGTTTGTTGATCTCCTGCTTTGCTTTATTTCTTGCCTTTTGAAAAACCTGAAAAAAAAAAAAATTAAACTCAGATTCTGTATCTTGAATAATATGAAAAAAAAATAAACAAATAAAATTAATTTAAATTAAAAATGAAATGAATGATAATCAAGAAGAAAACTCACTCGTCTCATCATTTCCTCCTTATCAGATTCCCGTATTAAATTGTGATCAATCTCATCCGCAATATTTTCATCCACGTGAGGAACATGAAGTGGCTAAAAAATAAAGGAGAATGAGGAAGGATTTCCTTCAAATAATACTTTCACTTTTTACACATACAGATCCAGGGGCTGTAATATGTTGAATGAATTTCATATCCCCAGCGTTTCATTTCCTTCAGCGTACCTTCTTCCATTTGAAGCCCGGTAATCAAATAGAAAAGCTATAAAAAATCAAATCAAAACTTTCAGGGTTTTCTCAATAAAAGGAGTTGAAAAACGGTGGGAAAAATTTACCAAGCTGCTCGGATCACATTTATTTCCAATCACATAATTCATGAAAACTGCTAAGTGTGCGTTGTGCATGAGTAACTTGGTGAGACTACTCCAAGGCCCATTCTTTCCCATGCTCTGCAATAAAAATAAAATCAAAGTTAGCTTCAACTAAAAATTAGCCGTTTGGAGTGATTTGAAGAAAAAATTTTACTGATATATTTGGGGAATCATGAAAAATGAGGCAGTCATCTTCTTCCATTGCCATAATGTCTCCTGGTGAAAATGGTTTCCCACTTCCTCCAGCTTGACTACCACCCCGTGAGAGAATTGGCGAGAAATCCGTGCCTGGGATGCTCACCTAAATTCAAACAATAGAACGAAGTTGAAAAACGTCAGACCTATAAATAAGAATAGAAGTTGAATTTTCCTTTGAAAAAAAAAAACAACACACCACCGCCGTTCACTCTTTATTTCAAATCACTCATGCATTTACTATAAGGAAAAAGTTACAGAGACTGATTTCACACATTCACTTTTCTTATTCTCGTCCATTACTAATCAAAATTCAGCGAAAATGGTCCAGGGGGCCACACTACCTTAAGTCCATGTCTTTTTTTATATTTCTTGGATCTCCTCATTTCCCGTTCTCACTCAAGAGTAGTTTCTCACACATTTACTTCAGAATTAAATAATATTTAGTGATGGAACTCACAGGACTGAATACGTGCTGCTCATCAGCTAGACGCTCAATATCATGCTGCCTCGCGTATGGTGGGGGTGGGCTCCCAGGCGGCGACTGCTTCGAACCATCTAACGAGTCCCAGGCAGAAGAACCACGAGAACGTGAGGAATTGCTGCTTTTGCTCAAGTCCTTTACGGAATCCGATCGCCTCGAACCTAGAAGAATAATCAACCTTTAATTATGATAATTGAAGAGTAAATAATGAAAAATCCATTCCACTGCTGCAGCAACGCTTAGTTTTTATGATCCTAACTAAGAAAGGAAACAAAAGATGACGCAGGGCCATCCTACTGATTAATGCTCTCGCACGTTGGGTGAACGCCCAGAGGGAATCTGGGGCATAAATACCCTACGAATTAAAATTTTTTGAGACGAAGTAGGAGGAACAGGAAGTTTATTCTCAAGTCAAGAAATCATGATTTTGAGCTTGGGAAACTGGAAATCCACGCTTTGGTACGGGGTTCTTTGCCTTTTCGTCAGCAAGCGCCAACTCTCATTAAAAAATAAGTAAAACTTCTCTTTGCTTTAGACAAAAATACGCAAAAGGGTGTAAAAAGCTGCGTTTAGGTTTAGGGCTTCGGCTTAAGTGAAAATTTTTTTCTGCCGCATAATTTTCTCGCTGCACTGTGCAATATTTTTCGAAATCCAGTGCAGGCAATGGGATCAGTGCTGCCGAGTTGCGAAGTTTGCTGTTCAAAACCTTTGTCGAAACCAATAAAATCCAATGGTGAACGAGCGTGGGCGTGTGAGAAGAAGTAGATGCTAAATCCAAGGTTTGTTTTTCTGCCTAAAAAGGAACCGGCGATTGCAAAATCGGAAAAAAATTGAGTTTCTGCATTACCATCGTCTGGAGTAGAAGCACTGAGAGCACGCTGCATTGAGATAGGGTCTGGACTTGATTTTGTACGATGATGCTGCTGATTGTTGTGACTTGGTGTGCTATTTGTGCCTCCTGTAACCGGTGATCTATTATTCACCATCTAAAACAGAAAGTACAATAATTTTTCACATTTACTTCCAAAAATTTGAACCAAGCTCTGAATTGCCTAAATCCAACACAAAATGGAGCCATGTAAAAAAATCACGACAAAAAGCAACACATGCAAAAGCAAATCATGGAATTCAAAATTCAGACAACAGAAAAAAAGCGAAGACAAAGTCAGAAGCTGAGAAAACAGCTGATCAGCCTAAACAAATTAAGGATAAGAGTATTGATTTTTCAGACTAAACTTACGTTGCTACTATTGTTAGGAGTCTGGTAATACACCTGACTGTTAGCTCCGGTCCCATGTCCTTGGAGGGGGTCATGGGGTGAGTAGTCAGGCGGAAGGGGGTTATTAGTGTTTTCGTAGACGGCAGTAAAGGGTGTCGTTTGTGAGAATGATCTCGGCGGCAGGGGTGGTGGGACATCTACTCCTTGCTCATACAGACTCGTTGTACTGCTAGGGAAAATCGGGACGGAGGTTTGTGTACTCAGTGGATTCCGATTCCTAGCTGGGTAGCTTTGTTGATAGACCTGAAGAAAATGCTGCTGCTGGTGCTGGGGATGCTGGACTTGATAGGGATGAAACTGAACGGTCGAATGTGACTGTGGATAGGGATTGAAAGGTGTCGGAGAGTGAAGCTAGAGTTAACAAAAGCCAAAACACCAAAATCCATTAGTAAATTCATGTTAGTTTCTTTTGAAAAGTAGTCCAGCTCAGTTCCATGCTTTCCATTCATGGAGGGAAGGAAAATAAAAATTCATATTAATTAATTAAAGGCATCCTGTTTCCTGGGCATGGAATAGAAATCCTAATCGCAAAATTGAATCCAGTTAGGGAATGGACGTCGTCGTGATATCACGCTCTCCGCTTAACTCACAGCAAGACACCCGCTAGTCCCCACAGCGGTGGGTATTCTCATCTCATTCATCTCCACACCCATAACTCATGAATATGAATGACTTAAAGTGAGCTCAAGTATATTCAATCCTCAAACCACCACAAACAAATAGTGCAAACAAAGAATTAGTTCAAAATACTTGAAAAAAAAACTTTTACCTGAAGATTTGGAGAGCTCTGACGAAATTTTTTCATTTGAGCTTCTATACTCCGTAGACTCTTCTCAGCCTTGTCCAATTCCTTCTTGTCACGAAGTGTCTGAGTGGATTCATACTTTTTACGAGCTGCCTCATATTCTGCAGCTGCCTGGTCACGGTAAACTTGAAGAGTCCGAAATTTATTGTCTTGCATTTGAAGATGGACGTTGCGCTGGATAGAATTATAAAAAAATTAGAAACAGAAAATAGAAAAAAATCAAATCAACAGAAGCATACTACTACGCCGATTCTTTCAATCACAGATCACACTGTCTCTCCAAAAAATGAGATATCGACATCTGGATTTCTCATAGTTTGTTTTTGAATGGATTCTTTTTGATTTTGTAATACCGCTCAAACATGAATCTGTTCAAAACATATTTCCCATACGCCCATATGAAATTCAATGAGCTCACAAGGAAAGGCTGCGAGTTGTCCGATGCTCATTCCGAATTTCGGACATGTTCGAGAAGAAAACAAGATTCTTGGAGCCAATTGACCCAGTTCTGATTTTTTTCTATTACCAATCCCCGTCAATTTTTTTTCGATTCCGAGGAATCCTTAAAGAGTAAAAACCATCAAATGAAAACATAAAAAGTTGCGGCCTCCTCTTCTAAAGATCGCCCAACGAAGTAACATGGAGAACTCGCTGATTTCTAGATAATTTCAAATGCAATGAAACGAATTTTTAGAAAAAAAAGGACGTGGGCAACGTTCCTCTTGCAAATGTCAACCCTTATATTATGCAGACCCCAGAGGGGTTAGGTGACATCAAAGAAAACATTAAACGGGGTTGAAAATATGAAATACCGAAAAAAATGAACCCAACGAAGTTCACCACAACCTTGCTTCCTCACCGGCTGGGGCGATGTAAGCGAAAATCAAAGTCGGCGTCGAGCAGCTCGCCAACTTTCCTTGTCAGACCAAATCAAATTTCCGAGAACTCATATGCCAATAATTTCTAAAATGAGTTTCAGACGCCGGGAAAAACATGCGAACCGGAGATTGAATTTTTGAAATGCGAAGGTAAGAAAAAAATGACGGAAAGTGCTGATCCCCTGTCATCCTCCATCAAAAATCATGCTTACATCAACTGGGAGTGGAGCGGTGACGGTTCGCTCATGAGGTATGAGAACATGATGAAGGCGACCTCCGCCACTGCTGCTATTCCCAACTAGTCCCACCCCGGGCATCCCTGTCATCTCCGGTGTACGTACCGTTAGAGTAACGTATGAGCCAGCAGCTGAAAAAAGAAAACAAACAAAAATTAGTCTAACTGGAAAACTAGAACAATCCTTTGATACACATGGGATTTAATCCGAGAAAAAAAAAATCTTATTAATTTCCCACACTCATCCTATCAGAGCCAAATAGAATTAAATTAACTGGAGCAAATCCGATTCTATTTCTGAAGACTGCCCTGCCTCAAGCTCTCTTTCCGTCAAGTCGAGAGCTTAATTAATTACGCAATTAAGGTGGAGGAAGCGTGTAGAACAGTCTTCTCTTTTTCTACAGTCAAATCTTCACATGAGATTTGAAAAGATTCCAAAAAACTCCACGAGGGATTTCCAACCCAAAACATTTGAATAGATTCTATTTTAGGACTATAGAGATTTAGAAAATGAAAATCCCACTGCATTATCCATCGGTGGAATACTACAAGCCGGCTGTGTTTCAACTTCGGAAGAAGGATAGGAAAGGTATGACGTAAGGAAAGTGAGTTGACTCTTGCAAATTCTCAGTTCTCAGGATCAGCATTTCAAATAATGTATCTAATTCACTTCTACTCTAATTATGGCTTCCCCTAACATTGTTTTCAGAATAAAAACATTAAATTCACAAACGGCATGCTATTCCAGCTTTCCAAAAAAAAGAGGTGACATGAATCCTACTCAGGTAACGTTTGAAGTCACTCCGCTCCCACTGCACTGCAAAAAAAGTAATGAAAATAATGACTTTCCATTTCATCCACTTGGAATTCAGGATGATCTCATCAACATTGTACTTTTAGAAAGAAGAGGATGAGTTTAGGCGCTTTTATTATGTGCTATGTGAGTTAAATTAAGAACTTGTCAACATCACCAGATAAATGTAAATTGAGGAAATAATAAATACATCATTCTCACTTTCGAAAAAAAAAAACTAAAATTTAGATCAGTGGGAAAATTATTTCTAACACCAGTAGCTCAAATAACCATTTACTTGATAACTAAAACTAGTGGGTAAAGCAGTACAACTACAAAAAATTAAATGCAGAGTTCACTTTCTGTCAACTTTCATTAGCCTGCCTACCTCCGCCTAAATCCTCAAATTACGGCCCACGATGCAGAAACGACACAACGAATTTATGCAGGCCAATTGAAAAACTAACCTGAGAATCAAAGATCCTTTTCTGACCACAAAAATTAACTAAATCCCCGGCCAAAATCCAAAATCACACAAGCATCCGAATTCCAAGTCTTCTTCACTGTCACACATCCACTAAAATTTATGTCAGATTCCTTTATCAGTAAGCACAGTAGGACAAATCGATACTGGCTGATAGCAATTTCCTCATCTTCACACTTCCGGCCTAGAAACAAGTAGAGACACCTTGAATTCAAAACAATTATTTCCAGATAAATCCACAATAACATGAGCACTTCACACGGAAGAACGTCTTCCGAGGATGAAAAAACTGGTGACTCTTCTTATGCAGTGGAAGACGAAGACAGGGCAGATGAGACGAGCTTTGGGCTTACCCTAGCCTATCCGTAGCCGTGATGGTGTACTAGTCATCTGAAAAACCCTCAAGGAAATAAAAAAAAAATAACACCATTCAGAGATTCTACCAAGTAGTACTACTATTGAGATTTCTTTATCTCCCATGCCATGGCCGAAGTCCCATCCTCCGTACTGTTAAATAATACGCAGGGGAGTCCCTCTATCTCTATCCTCCGGCTTAATTGTTCCAATTTCTGAAGGTATATCATAATGGGCTAAACCTCTCAGCTACACAACACACGTTGTTGTTTTATCCAAAAAGACAAGTTTTTACTCCCGAATTCCCTATCTTAAATCATCTGGTATTTGAATTGAAGAATCCTATCCCAGACGCACACGGTTCACAGAGTTCTCAGTTCTTGAGCATATATTTAACGCCTACAACTATGAAAACAAAAGGGAACCAGTTACCTCTGCGTCTCCACAGCGGAAGAAGACAATGAATGAATCCTCTACAAACTACGAATTCTGAATTACACAGAACTTGTCTTATTTTTTTTATCACGGGGTCACGGGCCTTATCATTCTCAAACCTTTGTATTGCGTACCGGCATGACAGCTGAGACACAATTTCGTATTCATACCTTGTCAAATGTTTTTGCCAGTTCCGGGCATTGCACCTATCTCAATCCGCAATAAGTACATTTCCGTGGTCTAATGTTCAGGTGTCAAAATCGCGGATGATCACAATGAAATCACACACCACACTGAACACGGAATTCTTCACTAACACGGCACCGAGCTGTTGCTGCTGACCTGACTCTTATGGAAGAAATCTTCGTAAACCAGCAGGACTGCAGAACATACACCCTACATGACGAAGGATCTAAGATCAGAATTCTGACCATCTGCCTCTACTTCCCGGTATCTGTAATGAAACTGCGGCGGGTAGCGACCCGATCTCCTCGGACTTCTACGATTTAGCTCTGTTCTAAAATAAGGGATCCACTAGCAGCTGAAGGTACTTTAGTACTTTGGAAAACTGTTCATGGGTTTTGTGTATCCAACTATGGACTTCAGTGTGTGGCAGAGTTCAGGAGACGAGGAAGGAGATGATGTTTTTGATGATAGGGAGGATGTGGATGGATGAATTAAATCCCGCAGACCGAACACCCGGGCTCCATTTCCTCCTCCAAGAAGAAGTTCACCACTACCATTAGCCGTGTTGTACTCTACCACATCACCGAGGGTGCAAAATGCACCCCTGTGGATTGACGAGATAGGAAAAACTAGTAGAAAAGATTAGTTCAGCCCCTGACTTCCTTCCCTTTAATTTCTAGGAAGAGGGGACTTTGGTTTTTTTCTTTCCTCCAGCAGCAGCACTTAAAAGGACACAGAGCACTCAACAACATAACGCAAGACACCAAGGGCAGGGTTCTCTGGTATTGAATGAATCTTTGAATGGATGTTTGTTTGAAGCTGATCTCCCTAGAGCAGCAGCAGGAGCCATAAGTCAACTGATATAGTATCTAGAGGGGGGTCCGTGTCAAGAAAAAACAATCAAAGAACTTCATAATGAGAATGATGGTCCACACCATCAGATCCACTTCATAATTTCTAAAATACAAGGCGGAAGTTACTCCCTTAATAAAATATACAGTAACAACAATAGTTCATTTGCCGCCACAACACCCTTCCTATCCGTAATAAAACATTCCCTATTGTTAAATCTCATCCGAAAGGATTCCTTAATTTACTTAAGGGACTAAAATCAAATGAAGGGAGTCCCTGCCCTAGAGGACCGTTGTTCCGCTTTAAATCCAAACTTAAATGCACACTTACTTTTAATCAAGTTGACTACTTCTGTATGATTCATGTCCTCAACCAACGTCCCATTCACTTTAGTTATTATGTCACCTTCACAAATCCCAGCAACATCAGCAGGACCACCTGTAATTTAACAAAAATTGTAACACAGTTAGAGGCAAAGTCATGAACATTGAGAAAAAGATAAAAAGAAAATGAACGTGCATCAATTTTGAGGCTAATGAGAATGAAAGTCTATCCGAATCAGAGCAAAGCTATTTAATACCCTATGCGACGGCAAATTAGGTTTAAATTACTAAAAAAATTAATTGAAAGTCCCGAGGAATAAGAGCATTGTCATGTATAATAACAAAGAAAGAGACGGAGAGAGAAGCAACAGGTGGATAAACGCATGCTCCCCTATTTACTGAAACAACCCCGTGCAACGCATTTGTCATTTCTTCTCATTTGCAATTCCGAATCCATCATCATCATCAACTGATCCTTCATGTTTTTGTTATCAATCCTCGACTAGGGTGGGTGACAGATTAAGAATGAACTGACCTCGTTTTATAGTCTGCACCGAAACGGGATTGTCTCCTGACACTGTTAACCCGTACCCATTGTCATCACGATGTATTATAACTGCTCTCGGTCTACCAGGGCCTGGATCCATCTGAAAACTCAAAGTCATTTTCTTTCAATCATCTACCGCAAAGAGTGATTTTATGAGTGTAACCTAATGAATTCATTATAAATTACCGTAGTAGAAGTCGTCGGAACCTTCCTGTAGGTAGAAAATAAGGCAACAGGTTCTAGATAGGCACGACAAAGGCCGACAAAGTCGTTGTATCGAAATAACTCAAGGATCCTCACTAACTAAGCCATCAATCAACGCCTCCTCTCAGCGCATTCGGTAGTAACATGTAAGTTAATTGCACTTAGGAACTATAAATTCTTATCGCTGCGTCTTTGTCCGAGATTCCCACTCCCAATTCACGTAAAATGAGTCATGTACTAATAAATTCTGGACACCAGGCACATTTTAACTACGATATGAAGTTACTGATACCGTAAAAATCTAAAGTAGAAACAATTGCGTGATTAACATAAATTATGTCGTAGTAAATCTATACAAATGTTGCCACTTACTAACATCTCGTCACTCAGCCCAAAAGGTACACTCATGCAGTGACATGAATGAAAGCACCAGGAAGGATCCAGTGTAATAATCCACCGAACCGAATGGACAGGCTTTAACTGATCCTCTGATTTGGATTTAGTATGACTCCAGCCGACCAGCCCTTAGCTGAACATGGCCGGATCGGGTAAATTAAACCCTCATCCAGGACGGGTCAGACACCACTAATTGGCAGAAAGGCACAGCTGACTTGGACACCAATTAAATGAAACTGAGCAGAAAAAAAGTAAGGTAAACAAACCTTTTTTTCCACTGCGGATTCAGGCGGATTCATAAAAACTACTTTCTCGCTCCTTCCCATTTCTCTAAACCTGCTACGCATAACTGGGCATCAGAGTCTCAAAGCTGAGAGACGATTTTGTTTGGCCATCCCATTTGGATCGTCATCTTTTCTACTTTGATTTGAAAAACTTAAAAAATTAGTAAAAGTTTCAGACACTCATCACTTTACGTTCTTATTAGCCAGTTTCAGATGCAGGGCTTTTTTAGTTCGGCCTAAGAACTTGGTCTTAAGAGGCCATAGGGTTTTTTGTTAAAATGCATGATTTTTAACGAAAAACCCTACGGCTCATGAGCCAAATTCTTAGGCCAAACTAAAAAAAAGCCCTGAATCTAGCCTACTGTAAATGACTCATCAATAAAACTCATGTTTTGGTTACAGGTTTCGAGCAAAGGTCAGATTGACTTAGGTTTATCAGGGAGAAATTGCATTCCTGCGATACGTTGGCAATCAGAACCTGCGATGACCGTAACCAGATTAGGGAGATTGGGCCGGCGACCTTAATTAAGGGAACCTTATTTCTTCGACGCTATTTGAAAAGTATGGTGGCATACATGCGAACAATAAAAAAAGCTACGTTGACACGTGTAACCCTCAAGCTGGTTTTTAAAAAACATTTTCGATTTGAAAATTCCGCCATGCTACAATTTGATG
>JABASM010002160.1:0-11830 GCA_019776545.1 Brachystomella parvula | reverse complement strand
AGACTGGACAATATTTTGCCCCTCTCAGCAAACGATTATGTATATTCCTCCTTTCCCTGGTTGAGTTAAAGATAAGGCAGACTCAGAATATAGGAAGCCAATGGCCCCGAGTCTACTACTGATAGAAATATAGAAGGAAAGGAGAAAATCAATAGGCTAAGGAAAAGGACGTCTTCTCTTTCAAAATCGAGAAGAGGATGGGAAAGTCTTTTTCTTACAGAAACAGAAAATACTAGAGCGGATGGATGGTGAATAGAATTTTGAGTTTGCTTTCCCCATCCTCACTTTCACCAATCTCATTTTCTCATCTCACTCTCTACCACTAGCACTAAATGGTTATAATAACAGCATGAAAAAGACCACCATTTTCTATTTACCAATAAATTTGTTAATAAGAAAGCCTAACGTCCTAATAACCCACCTTTCCTTTCTTTACTGGTTAAATATTATACATAAGGGATTAAGGAAGACGAAGGAAAAAAAAATATTTACAAGCGTAACAAATGTATCCTCTCACGCAAGCCCGTTCATTATGCATGCACACTTAGGCACTTAACAAATAAATAATCCATTTACCTTCTCCTACCATCTGCTACTCTTATTTCACTATTAATTCAAACTTCACTTTCACTTTCTTCTCTACAGGCTAGTTACAGGCTTGGATCCAGTGAGTCTCAGTCACTGCTACTCCAAGAACCAGCGCTCCTTTCCTATAAATTAATAATAGCATTCTAATTTATTTCCAAGCCTGACTTCCCTTTTACTCCTTTGTCCCTTCCCCGCTTCCACAGATACATCCTTTTATAATCAAATTCAAATTTTCTCCTCAAACCCCCTCCTAACACGCCTCTCATTTACAAACATTCAATTAAGACTACCGAATTCCTGTTTTCTATAATTGGACTACAGGACTATTTTGTCCTAATCAAAATTCACATTCTCATTATGATGATTCACATTATGATTTCAAAATGTTTGTTCTTTTTTTTGTGTTTTTTTTTATATACGGTGGTTAATTAGGTAGTAAAAATTCGGTTTCGTAAATCTCATTAATTTATCCTAGCTCGGAATCATGTCAATATGCTAGAGCTTACAGCCAAAATATCACAAAATCACCCCTGGCAGGAAGCTTGAGATGAAAGATAGGTCACATAATTCCCTACTCAGGATTTTCTTTCTCTTAAATAATATCAATTTCGTGCTTATCTGAAAATAGGGAAAATATATTAGCTACTAATTAGTAACACTCGGAAACTTCTTATATTTTATCAATTCTCGTACACTCAGACGACCTCATTCACTTACTCCTACCCCAAAATTCCTATATCCCAAGACAAATATCCGATTGTAACAAAGGAAAACTCTACTCTGAGAAAAGCAGAGCTGACTTTCTCTTTTTCTACTCACTCAAACCAAGAAACTTGATACTAATAGCTTTCTCTTCAGAAAACAACTCAGTCTTCGTCATCGTCAGTCTCTCTTCTCTCCTCATAATGGGTCGCCGTCCAAGCGCTTCCGACCCCAGTCACCGAGTTCCAGTAGTGAAAGTTACTCAACCCTCAAGAATGAAAAAGTGAAAGTGAAAGTTAAAGCATAAAGAAAAGTGAGTTAAAAAGTTTAATTATCGTTTCCCAATAAATCCTAACTCTTGGCTTTCTCTACAACTTTTTCCAACAACTGACGCACCTCTTCTCCATCTTCTCAAAAAAAGTTCAAGAGGGCGGTAGGAAAGGAGTGAGTCCAAACTCCCTTCGGAATTCCCTCTACGCAGTGAGATGGTAATGGGATTCGGATGTTGAAAAAAGAGACAAACAAATGCTTCCAGCTCTAGCTGGCTGAAACCGGGCCAAATTTCAGTTACAATGTATTTGGTCCCCTTCAACCAGCTGTAGTTGGCATTAAAATCACACAGGAAAAAAAATCCTCAACCAATCAGAAGGACCGATCCGTACCACAGTGAAAATCGTTCCATCATCAGCAGGAAGCTACGACCATTCAACTCTGACACACAAATTCTCTTTATTCAGATCTGGGGAAGAAGAGAAGAGGCCTACTGAGTGACAAACTTCTCCCTGCTCAAGTGAAATATTTCCAAAAGTAGAGTACTTCCAAAGTGTGTCTCCCCTGAATTTATTGAATAACTTTTCCTAACTTCCTTTCCCTCAGAAAAGTATAAGGGAAAGAAGCACGGCATGCGGAAGGGAGGGAAAAGTATGGTAATGGCAATTCTCAACAATCTTTCATCATGCTTTCACTTTCTCTCTGTAAACATTCCGATCAACCACCCCCTCCCCCAAAAAAAAAATGTTTGCCTTCTCTCCTGGTGTTCCAATCTAATAATTCATAATAGTAGCAATACTAGTGTAAACCACTCAGAAATTCTTAGCATTATTATTCTACTTCTCAAAAAAAAAAGACAACATAATAATAACAAGTGACCAGAAAACGTCAGTCTTTTACTTCATTTCTTTTTTTGCACTAAAGGATTTTCTCCATTTCCACTTCACTCAACTTTCTCCGAATGTCGAAATAGGGGGAGGAGTTTATGGGACATATCTCACATCACGTGAAAATGTTATTTTATTTTGACCTTTTACTTTCTTACGACCATGAACTGTAGTCTTCAAAACTACTATAACCATGGGTTAGAGCAACTCCCATTTCAGGTAAATAAAACCAACACACCTCAGCAGGGGACACAGGAGAGAGATTACCACTTAAGCCATAGGGCCATGACAATATGCAATAAAAAAATCCTTCTCAAGAAAAACCCCTTTACTCCCTACCACCAGCCTCAATGCTAAAATCATAACAGTCACTACCAATCATCTTTCTCTCCGTCATCGTATTCCACGTAGAGGGGGAAAGCAAAAATTCTTACATAGTTGACTTACTTAATGGAACTTTGCTGGGTGCGGTGAAGTTTGACATTTTCCTACACTAAAAATTCTTACACTAAAAATATCAAACACATGCTCCTGGAAAAAGAAAGTTTTTCTTCGAAAAAATAAACTTATTCAGAGTTCTCGAAAGGAATTTTCTCTAAGAATACGCAGAATTTTTCGTAGTCCAATGCTTTGCGTGCAATTTTTGAAATTTTCCTCAATGAGAGTCGTTAGCCTGCCCTTACACATGTTTAATTTTAAACCAGTTTCTCTAACCCCGCATTTCTCTCGTAAAATAGAAGCCTGCAGTGTATAAAAAATCATAACGATGAAATAAAATGAGCAAAGGATATTGGGAAAAAGAAAAGAAATAAATTGAAGTGTTGCAGGCTTAGAACTATACCTTGGGTTATTAAAATCATATTACGCCTTACGGCATCTGCACGTAGAGGATTTAGTGTAAGTAACCTAACAAATCACTTCTAGTCATAACCAGCAGCCGCTCAGCAACCAATCAGACGAGTCTAGTAGCCTATAGACATGCCTCCTTATTTTATATCCTCAGCGCCTCTAAAATGGTTTTATACCTAACGATCCTCCATAGCTCAGAGGAACTCTTTGCTTTCACGACGCTTCAACCCATGAAATTCTACAAAGGCTTACAACTAATTAAATCCCTGCTCATTTTATTTAAAAAAAAAAAATCTAAAGTAGGTCGTCAGTTTACCATACGTGGTATTCTAATTTTTCTTACATTTCCCAGGAACAGGTTCTAAAATTCTACATGTAATTCTAGCAAACCCTCTAGAGAGGAAATTCCTGGAGCCATGGCACTCAAGCATAAACGCAACTGTCTCCAAGGACGTATAATATGACGAAGAGAATCTCTTCGGCTTTAATTTTCTATGCAAAGCTGAGCATCACCACTCTCCTTTCTCTTTCCGTGGAGAAAAAAGCAGGAGAAAGGATTTCTTATGCTATTCTCACAGTCAATTCCCGTTCATCTCCATTATTCCCAAACCTCCCCACTTTCACCCGTCAGCATTATTTCCTATTTACAACTACTGCCATCCCCCCTCCTTCCTTCTTCATCTTCTCTATATTTTTGAAAGAAAAAGAAGAAAGAGAAGAGGCATAAACAAAAACTTGACTGCTATAAGGCGATTACTTTTATAGTCTCATCAAATCTTTAAGTTTCCTTAAAATTTTCATTCTGCCTAAAATTCAAAGAGAGAAGAAGTGAAAGTTCGTTGGCGCGTAAAATAGAGTTAAATATAGGGAAATACTCCGTTATGCCGAATATACAAACTCAAGCTCTCAGGCTTTATTACAAAAAGACAACCTGATGATTAAATTAATTAAAGCTAAAAGAACCATAATTTATTCTTCAGGCGACAGGATTTTTCAATTTCTCTCTCTTTAGAATGATTAATAATAAAATTTCTAAAAAGGCTTGCTAATTAGTTTCTTAAACATCAGAAAGTCTTAACAAACTAAGAATTCTCCCTTCTTAACAAAACTTAGAAAATTTCAGGTCTCTCCCAGAAAAAAGGAAATTTTTATTTCCGCCGATTCGCTAGCTTTCTTACACGGGAGGAAAAATGACCATGCAGCACAGGTTTATGACGAAGATAAGAAAAATAAAGGAGAAAGAGAATTACAATTATTATTCAGAAGCAGTTCAAGTTCTTCAATCTCCGCTTCAATCATCCAACCTTCAAAAACAACTCCCAGTTTAAAATCTTCTGCTTCGATCCTGTATTATGCTTTCAAAGGAAAACATATAAACGAAAGAGACAGAAAGGAATTTTCAAAAATATTAATGATGGATTCTCAGTTAAGAGTGACTTTGAAATTGATTCTTCAGCAGAAAATAAAAAATAAAAAAGTATATGCAGATGTCAGATGCAATTGTCATCCTCATATTACTTTCACTTTCATCTCCATTTTCCCCCATTTCACTATTAAATCTAGTACAGCAGGCATTTTTTTCTTTTGGAACCGATTTCTTTCCATGAATCTTAGACGTCGTCAGCATTTTACTTTTGATGGGCTGATTGACCCTATCAAGCATTCGGCACATACTGGAACGGCTCGAGTAAGCTTCAAAGGAGAGCTATACATTCAATTTCCAGTTGAAAATATCGTGAAATGGAGGAAAAGTATTAACAAGAAGTTACTTCTTTTTCTCATATCTCATGCTGCGGCCTATTCAAACAGATCCATTCGTGAAACCGCTAATGAGAGAGCAAGAGTCAATCACAGACAACTAATAACAAAAGCCAAAGTAGCCCATCGTCTTCTTTCACCAAAAGCACTTTTCTCTTGAAAGCTTTCCAAATAAAAAATATTTCTTTCCAAATAAAAAATATTTTGGTCTTCGCCTTCTTTCATTAGTTTTGATTTTTTTTCATTCAACCAAAAGGACGACGGGTCATCATCCGCTATTCGCTACGAGAAAACTACCAAGTAGGTATATTTTTTTATCTTTTCCCATGATTAAACAGAAGCAAGCCTTAGCCCCATAAAATTCTACGTTCTCCTTGAAATAATCAGGATAAAATAAATTACAAGATACGCCAGTTCCAGAACTCAAAGCCCAAATTCAATTTAATTTGAATGGATACCATCCCTCCCGCTTATAATGAGATGGTAAAAAATAAAAGGCTAATTTCGTTTGACCGTAACTACAGGATGCCAAAAAACAGGAAGATAAATTACATCCTAATAGTACGAAATTTGACATTGGGTCGATTATATCGAAACCCAATGAGGGAATTCCTTTTTATCTTGATATTAAAAGAGAAACAAAGGAGAAGGCTAATGCCTCTCCTCCTCCGCGGGACACATGATCAGCTCCAAATAACTAAAGCCATTTATTTTAGAATTAATCCCAAAGTGAGTAGAAACAACCCATAGTCTCCAGTTTCATTCACTAAACTAGAAAATGTCGAAAGGGCCCTATTATTTCTCCTGATTCCTAATTTCATAGCTTCTGGATAAATACAAGCTGAACAAAACTGAATTAGAACCCAGGAGAGTTTCAACTCCAGTTTCAGGCCAAAACTCCCACTAATGGGAACCAGTTTAGTAAGCACAGGGAATACATCTACAGCTCAGTTCTGTTGATTTATATGCTGAATCAGAATCATTTGTCTTCTTCCAATATCTTCCATTCAACTTTCACACTTTCTCTTCTCATCATGATCTTTAGCAAATATTTCATAAGCAAAGCACCGACCAACCTTCCCACCTTCAATTTCCGCCATGGAAAATAAGAAAATAATGACTAATGATTTTCGGAAGCAAGGTAGGGTTTCCCTCCATTTATTTTCCTAGTCAGTGTAATAAAGCTAAGATTAAATTCCTATGGTCTTACTACGATGAAACTGGAATCCACTTTCACTTCCCCAATTTATTTTAATTAAAAACTCTAAATGTAAATCCGCTAAAAATCCTCTAGCATCAGAAACACTGGTAATAAAAGTAAGAAGCATGCAAAAATGCTCCTACGTAAAAAAAAACTGCTGGAAGTATTACTAACATTATTAACTAGAAGAGGCGAAATGAGAAGATAGTTGAATTCCTATTATCTCCCCGCCCTGTTCATTTTTATCCGTATTAGAAAATAGTTACAGTTTCCTTTGCCAGCAGCCGTGATTCGAATTTAGAGGAAAACAACGTAGAGACGGAAGAGAGAAAATGAGAAAGCATTATGACAAAAGGAGAAAGTGGAAGAGAGAAGACTAGAAAACTCATTCCATTGAAAAAAGAAGAGAGAGAGAGAGAGGGCCTATCATTTCATTAGACGGAATAGTTTTCCCTTAACTTGGATTTTACCTCTCAGCAAACAGACTAGCCCATTACCTTACCTTCCGCCTAATGCTTCTCTCCGCATCCACACTATTGGGAGAAAAAAGATAGGAATTTAAGAAAAAAGCGCAAAAAGACAATGGGAAACCCAGACTCGTACAATGGCTCTGCTCATGCACGACGTTTTTCAATTCTCCATGAAATACATCCGACTCCATAGGAAGAGGACGATGTAAGTAAGCATAAAATAGTAATATAGAAAAAAACCAGCTTAGCAAGAGACACGAAAAAAAGGAATTTTGCATCCATTTTGACTACTAAAAAGTAAAAGTAAAAAGAAAAATGTGTGACTTCATGCTTTCTATTCCAAACGCTTAGAGTTTATCCCCGTTTTCTGACTGTAATGGAGATAGGGCGCGGCAGTTGAGAAAAGAAAATTGAATAAGAACAGTGAAGGCAAATGCCAGAAAAAAAGACGCCGACTCGTGCCTGCTTAGTGTTGAAAATGAATAATTTTACGACACGGGACAGAAAATTTATTTTAAAAAACCCGAGCATTTTTTTTAAACTTTAACCGTAGTAATGGAAATCCAAACATACGTGACTCGCCAAACCCTATCTACCGTTAATTTAATTGCCACGGTCTAATTTCATTAGAGTCCGATCACTGAAGTCCAGATTTCGATCTCGTTACATGAACCGGAGACGATCCTGTAGACAAGCAATAACAGTTCGGCAACGCCCTTGTCATCACTCTAATGTGAACGTCTGGAAAGATCCCTCCCTCTATAGCCTCCACGCTATTTTTCAGCTTCAGAGATTACTCTTTTATTCCTTTATCTTGCTGGAGCCTCATGAAAGGCTCAGGCGGAACTCCGGGTCCTGGACAGAGCTGATACGAAAAGAAAGAAATGAACTCCCAAAGAAAAAAAAGTTTCGACTTACTATCTCAAATAAGCTCTAAACTTCCCAGACAAAATCTTCAAGCCACAATAATAATTTAAAAAAAAGGAGGGACTTAGCCTCATTTAGACCAACTTCAAGAAGTTCTTCTTCAATTGAGGTTTACCATCAGAGCCTCTTTTTCCCATCACCCCATCTCTCTCTCTCTCTTCAGCTTATTAGGTGCAGAGAACTTTTTATTAAAGGAGAGAGTGGGGAAAAGAAGAGGAGAAAGTGGGTTGTTGGGTTTAAGTAAAAGACCTTTAATCTTTGGTCTATGCTCTCCTCCTTCAGTATTATCGTATCAACATCAATCCCCCTACTTTCTCCGCCAACTTCCTTGTATGGCCCGTGTGGGACTTGGAACTTGAGATCTCTCGCTACTTTCAACCGAGAAAACCTCCTTATGCAGCAGAGCAAACAAGGGAAGGAAAAATAACGGAACGAGTACTGGAATTTCCTTCCCAAAAAAAAAAGTCAAGTTGAGCTCCTTTCTCCAGCAGAACAAACAAACTTGGGAAAGAGTAAAAAAAATGTGAAATATTATCAATGCGTTGTCCTTTGTAGTCAAGTATGAAGTAGCAACGCGGTATTCTACAAAGGGAAAATGCGTTTGAAACCAAAGAGCGTTGCTTCAGTAAATTTCGCAGAATCATTCTTGTATTCTTCTTTAATTCGAGATTTTAATTTTCTCTCTCACTCGCCCAGTTTTCACTGTTGGTCCCCTAATAAATCTCACTTCTGAAAAGACAAATTTTAATGAGACTAGGTTAGAAGCATAAATTCTTAATTTAGACCCAGCTAATGAAATTGCTTTCGTCATTATATTCACTTTTTTTAATTTATTTGCATCTTATTCTTTAGCCTTCCTCTTTAATACCGTAAATACTTGAATAAGACCCAGGGACAGTATTATAAATTTTCCGATTTCTGAGACTCGGGCATCGAGAGACGGTACTAATCAAGACCGGGTATTGATCAAGTATTTACGGTAACTTATCCATCTCAAAAGTTGCCTGTCACAATTAATCATTTTCTAAAAACCAAAATTATAATGCACCAACTTTCCTTTCCAAAGTTATAAATATGGGAGACGGCAGCCTGAAATAGTTGGAAAGTCTTTCATTACATGAAACCAAAATTTTGCCCACTGGGATCGGGCGGCCTCGTACCCCAAAAATCAGTTTGATAAAAAAGTAAGAGAAAAAAGTAAGAGAAGTCAAACTTTCACTTTTTGGTAACTTATATCATTCCACATCCACTACTAGTATACTATGCTCGTAAAAGACAAGGGACCGAGTAGGTTTTTGTCATTTTTACTCTTAGATGCAAGACATTGTAGCCTTCCACTCTTCACTTTAAAAGTAATAAACGAAGGGAAGGAAAAAAAATCTCGTTTCATTTCTAACATTTAATTTAATTTTTACCCCTACTCCAAGCGTTTCGGCCCAATTCCTCTCACAGTTGGATTTTTATTAGGAGGAGAAAACCAAGAGATGTGATATGAAAGCTTCAGTAGTAAATACAAGTCGGACGAATCCCTCGGCGAAACTCTAGGACGAAACTTGAATTAGAAAGTTGGTGGGGTAAGATTGGCGGTAGACTGCTACCCTAAAATTATCATTTCATTCCAACAACATCACAGAGGAATTTCAACGGAGACATCAAGACTTAATGTTGGAGAAAGTAAATTACGAAACCGAACTCCGCATTACTCCCGTTTCCCAGACCGCAATCAAGAAATTGGATGCTGCTGAGAGCAAGAGAAAACTTGCCATTTTAAATACACAGCTTTCCCTCTTCACGGGTTCTAAGCATTGGAGAGAAAGGGAAAGGTCTTACCGCAGGATCTCTCTCCTTAAAAATGTATATTAATGTCCACGTACACTTAAACTAATTAGTTCTTCCCCAAAATGGGATTCAGTTTCTTCAGAAACATTCCCAGAGATAGACACTAATCTGTAACTTGAAAACGAAACTGTTATGCGGTGACTTGTCATTGGTAGAGATTAAAAATTCAGCTGAAAAAGTACAGCTATGAATTCTAGAACCTTAACCTCAACATAGACTTTCTGCCTTCAGACTTTTTCATTTTTTTTTCATTCACGCTGGAATAAAACAAAAACTTAGGCCTTTTCTAGACTAGGGAGGAAATCTAATATAATTCAGCTAATTCTTCAGGAAACGGCTAAAGACTTCAGANTCCTACTAATAAAAATGCTTAGTCTGTTTATCCGAAATAAAACTCCTCGGTCATAAGAAGCTTGATTGAAACGAATGACTGATCCACACATCAAGAATCATATGTAGTTTTGCGTAAGACCGAAAAAATTTGAAAAAAAGGTCAAGTAATTGACCTTGAGGTCATAAAGTATAAAATTTTTTGAATTTTTTGTCAACTTCTCTGAATAAATATGAGTCTCACGACATCTCTATCTCGCTTCTCACACTCGGAGGAATTCCCAGTTTTCTCTAGCAGAAAGGGGGGTCGAACGGGAGGGGAAATAGGTTCAAAACCCAGAATTGAATTTGCAAAAAAAATTCGCCCACGCGTCTGCCGTTATCTGAAAGCGTCTCATTTCTGACCTTAACCTTGAGAAATAATAAATATGAGTCTCACGACATCTCTATCTCGCTTCTCACACTCGGAGGAATTCCCAGTTTTCTCTAGCTGACCGTTTCTCGGTGACGGAGAAAGGGGGGTCGAACGGGAGGAGAAATAGGTTCAAAACCCAGAATTGAATTTGCAAAAAAAATTCGCCCACGCGTCTGCCGTTATCTGAAAGCGTCTCATTTCTGACCTTAACCTTGAGAAAAGAGTAAAGTAGACAGGAGGGAGCCGGGCATTCCTTGGCCTTGAAAAGAGAGCAAAAGTAGACAGGAGGGAACCCAAAGGTCATTAGCTTCGAGAAAATAGCAGACGCTTGCTTCTTTGCATTTACATGAAAATGCATTTCTTGACCAAGTATGAACAATGGATAAGCGCTGTAAAAATGGTTTGATTATGTAACACGAGGTTATCCAGCGTCTTCCATTTGATTTGTATCAAATATTGGGCAGAGGCAGTCTTCGCTTTCAGGATTTTCCTTTTTCGCTTCAATTCCTCCTTTTCACCTTAATAAATTGCTTCAGCTTCCCAAGTCGAGGCTGATCACGGTAGTAAAGTCAGATTTTTAATAGAACAACTTATCCAGTTTTCTCAATCTGAGCTCCATAATGGCAGAGAGGCGATGTTTGATGAACTCACGTTACACAATCAAACCATTTGTTACAGCGTTCATCTATTGTTCATGCTTGGTTAAAAAATGCATTTTTATGTAAATGCAAAGTAGAAATTGTCTGCTGTTATTTCCAAGTTAATGACCTTTAGCTTTCCTTCTGTCTAATTTTAATCTCTTCTCAAGGTCATAGCAGTCCCGCTCCCTCCTGTCTACTCCAGTCTCAATTAAAAAAAAAATGAAAACGGCATTTTCTTCTCTGTGGGTGTATCGCCGCATCTCATTCCGCTTTTAGCGTCCAAGGAAGTTGGCCTTCTGATTTCCGAGATTCCTTCTCATTGATCTTTTTGCATTTATTTAATTTTAGCGATTCAATTTTTAACTTCTTCAATTAAATTCAATAACTTTACTTTTTTTACATTTGGAATTCAACTTTCAAATTTTTGTATTGTTTAAACTACTAAATTTTTTACTATTTGATTATTCATATTTCATATAATTCGTCACTTTTTATTATTTTCATTTTAAGTTGGTGACAAAATACCTTCGACTTTGAGTCAAGACTGCTTTCCCCTGACAGGGATGCGCAGAAAATCCTTCTAAAGGCTAATGAAAGTTCGGAAGAATTTCCTGTAAAAAAAAGCAAGAAAAATCTTTCGACTTGAGGTCAGGATTGCTTTTCCCTGGCGGGGCGCCATAGAAAATTCTGCCACTGAAACTTTAAACCAGATGTGTTAAAAATCACATCTAAATATAGGTAAATAAGAAAAAAATCGGTTTCAAATTACCCTGAAAGAACGGAAACTGAAATATATCAAAGTTAGGGCAAAAAACAGACCGATTGCGCCAGTTCGAGTTTTAACACGAAGTGACACTGCGTTAGAAATATTCGGATCCAGCACTGGTGCAGAATAAGGAATATTCCCATATATTTATGCAAAAGCATTATTTAGCCAAATTCTACTTCTTATT
>JABASM010002159.1:0-11833 GCA_019776545.1 Brachystomella parvula | reverse complement strand
TGGCTGAGCACATTTCGTCATTCTAAAAACACCGCCATGGAAAACTGAAATTGAGGAACTGTAATGAGGAAAAATACTTTTAATTCACCTTACGCGCTTGCACATTGTGAACCCCCACGTGTGGATTTGCAAAATAAGTTAAAAAAAAAAAGAAAAAAAAAAGAAGTGCGCGAACCCTTGAGTGGGAGACAGCGGAGCTTGAGCGGAACAGAGTGGAGCTGCTCCACGCTCCACTCCCTCCCACTCAAGTGATTTTACAAATCCAGAAGCGGGGGTTCACAATGTGGCTTGCTGAGACCACCATCGCCCAAAAACAGAAGCAGTTAAGGTGAAGTGGGGCAAGAGAGGCGCGTTTTCGACAAGTATGACTTTGATGACGGATTGCAAAACAAGTATTGCCTGAACGTATTTGCGGTGAACGTCTATTCCGGCTGCGGTTCCCAACAAAACAGCGCAAATAGAACCTCAATATAACTTTAAACGCTTGGTGACACAGCGATATTTAAAAAAAAAATCCGAAACTCCTCACTTTCCCTGGAAACTGGGGTAAATGCGTCTTCAGCGCTGATACTTCAACGTATACCCATTATTGACGACACCGAGTAAGAACGTGTTTGCTATAACACGGGCTTTGATTTGCTGTGACGAAGTAGCGATTTGATTAAAGAATTCTCATTGATTATTGAAAACCCGCTATGCCAACACGCAGTGCCTCATTTTCCCGATCAAGCTGAAAACTGAGGCAAGTGACGTTGTTTCCAACGCACCATAGGGTAGTCTTCATTGCTTTTAAAGAATTTGCGGTGCAATTATGTTAAAGAAGTGCCGATTCGCTAACTTGAAAAAAGTTCACATCAACTGTTCACAGAAATTGGTTTGCAGCATAGCAGTGCGGTAGACAGCAAATAAACTAAACAAGGATTCGGGCCGGAAACATTTAAATAAAGGTTCCGGAAGGACGTCCGGACGGACTAACATTTGATTCGCACGAATCAAATTCGCGCTATTAATAACAACTGGCTAACCCACTGAAGGACGCCAACTCTAAACTTGATCCTGCCTGGCGTTGGGTCGTAACGAGATGCTACTATACTACCCTGCAAAATCTTCCTCTAGCGTTTCTACGGGAAGAAAAAGTTGCAAAAAAATAATATTGTCCTTAAAAAATTCTATTCGGTCTAGAAAATGTGTAGAGGAATGCAGAAACGGAAAAATAACATGCAAAAGAAAAAGCTCACAGCGGTTTTAAGTTTATTGAAAATTATGTGTATAAAACAAGAAATTGACTTACGAATTTGCATTGTACGATTTGTTTTTCAGTAAGGAATCAAGTCAACAGGTTAGGCCAATGATATTCCCTAGGACTTAATATAACTTAATATTCCCTGAAAAAATTTTCACTCATATTTATAGTGGTAATGAATTTCCATTAGCATCTAATCTTTTTAAAAAAAGTAAAGTGAAAATGGGTAATTTAAAATAGTGATTACTTTTAGTGGAGCGTAAAAATAATTTAATCTCTGCTTGAAGCCCTAAATTTGGAAGCGTTTCGGTAAGCTGCATCATCACGACTCTCCCTTCTTACTTCCGGTATTCATCAACTTCTGTTTCATCATCTTCGTTCCGCTCAAGCCCACGAAGCACAAGGGTTATAAAGTAGAAAATCCCATTTATGAGACCGAAAGCCTGAAAAAAGTATATGTAATGTAGTTAACAGGGAGGTTTTCACAGAATTTTTTAAAGGTACTGGTGGCGTAAGCAAGGGCTTTGCAAAAATTACTAGCGAGTTCATAAAGTTCCATATCAGTTTTCAGAATTTCAGCTTCAGTAATTTTAATATGACAGGCCTCAAAATTCAACGATCCGGAAACCAGCTTGCAAAAGCTTTATGAAAACCTTCCAAATAAAAATACTCTTGCGTTCAAACTTTCCGAGCGTTTTCAGACTATTAAAAATCCGTATTAATAACTATGGTCATTTAGTTTACAAAATCGTATTTATCATATTTATTTGATTTCTATAAGTTCACTTCATTGCATTTTTCATGTGGACATGGAACTGAACGTTTCGAGGAAGCACATTTCTGCTTACCGAAGACTGCATTCTTAAGTTTCACTGGCTTATGCGTATGCCCGGCTGCTTTTAATTTAAACAATCTGACAATCTTTGGACCCTTCCAGCATGAACGGCTTGGCAAGCTCTTTAGCGTTACAAACGCAACCGGATTTTTAGCAGTTTTGATCACAATTTCAAGGCGAGTTCCAGGCCCTAAATTCTAAAAGGCTTGCCATATTAAAACTACTGAAGGTAAAATTCTGAAACCTTGCCAAGTTACTCAACGAAACCTTTTGAATCTGCTGGTAATTTTTACAGAGCCAACGCAACCAGTATGTTATCATTTTGCCCTGAAAGCCTCCCTAGTATTGGTTCCTTCTTTTTGGAAAGAAATGTCCCGAAAAGTATCTGGTTTAGAATTTAATTAGACTTACCCCACCGCTGACTTTGGTATGATAAATGGCGTCGCATAACCGTGGATTGGAATCCACAGTGTCAGGACGTCCATCACAATACTTCTGATTGAACTTCACGGTGAGCTCGAGAAACAAACTTGCTCCAACAATTAGGAGAACTGCTCCAATAAAGTGATAGACTTCATCCTGCAAAATCCAAGTTTGCTACTTAATCCCTCCTTAACAATAAATAATTATTCTAGACTTACAGCTGCTTTGTTTATATTGTTGTAGGCAATCCCATAAGAGGCAAGGTGAACAATGAAGTAAATGAGAGAAATAATGAAGCAAGTTACAATTGCACCTAAAAAATATCTCTCCCGAATTTCCTCTGCATCAAATGCTACGGCAATACAAACCAAAGAAACTACGCCAAATACCTAAAATTGCCAGTTGGGTAAATTAAATCCCGGATTTTTTAACCTCTAAGAATATTACTTACAATGTTGATTATTTTTGTCAATCCTACTGCTGTAACAGCATATCCTAAATTCCCGGCCATTTTAATAAATATTCACAGTAAAAATAGAGAAAATTCTGCAGAGCAGAGTGCAAGTTACAGTATTCAAAACAAAATAAATGTGAATTTGCTCAAAGCTCAGACCCAGCAGGATTTCTTTATCAGTGTTGTCCTCAATTTCTATCCACTTTCCAATAAAACAAAGGAAGAAAGAGTTGGAGCTAGCCTTATCTAAGGCATTCAATGTATCTAATCTCCGCTATTGATTAGAAACTAAATGAGCAACCGCTTCCTGGCGTTAGTCACCGGTGGTGAACAACTAAATCAGAAATGCAAAATTGCTATTTCACTTCCGGTACCGTGGGGCGGGGTGAGATGAGACACGACAATGTAATCGGCCCTGCAAGCTTCAAGAATTAAGTTTTTTCACCTTCCCATCTCAACCTACTAGTAGGTCGGGAGTGCATGTGAGGAGGTGGATTTTCACTATTCGATTATGCGACAAAAAAACTCAAATTCGACATTCGATTTTGGGGATAGTGTGTAAGACAGCCGTTGACCGAACACGCAATAAGAGGCATACTCCCTCAAAAGCTATTTAGGAGAATGGGTGACGAGGCGGGGTTCAAGAAATTCGAAATCGGAAACAAATCCAATTGCCCCAAATTAAACCGGAGGTGTGAGGGGTAACGGCTATATAGCTATTTAGCTATATAGTGGATGGATATATAGTATAGTACTCCTACCGTCCGTTTATTTTGGAGCAATCGGTACGCCATGGCAATTCTGCAATCCTAGTGCAGCTTTAGTTTTCAGTAAACATTGTCTTGCCGCAGGAATAGGGATGCTCCATAATGACGCATGCCACCAACCAGCTATTTTGCCATGCAATTAGAGACGGTCGCGTTATTCTTATTAGGGAAGAATACTGCATGCAGGGAAAACGGTAGTTATTCTTATGTAATATACTACAGTTGTAAACTTTGTGATAATTACTTCAGAAAAATAAAAGTTTATTCAGCTGAACTTTGATGCTGTAAGTAGTGTTTGATGAAGACATAGTACATCGGTTATCTATTTTCAACACGCTCGTTTTTAAAGTTCAGGTCTTTAAAAAAGGGCCTTCAGTCGCAGCAGCTCCACGAAACCATTTTAACCACCCACCGAAGACGGTTACCTGTAATTCATGGACATTTTTTGTCCATGGACATATCCATGATAAGGGAGCATTCGCATATTTTGCTCCCAGGATATCCGTGAACAATTTGTTTATTTGCAACCCATGGATTTCTAAGGTGAGCAGTCCATCTCTACACAGAAATTCCGGAAACGTCCAAAATTTATTAAATTTTTAGAAAATGCTTAAAATGAAAAAATCATAAGACGCCCAAAATTTTTAAATATTTAACAAAATGCTTAAAATCCAGTAATGCATCTGAAAATACTAAAAACTGATGAAAAATTCGAAAGACTTCAAAAGGTTTTAGAATTTTTGATTTTTTCTGAAAAATTTGTGCATTTTAGATGCTTTCTGATTTTTTCATGCATTTTAAGCATTTTCTGAGACTTTAATTTTTGGGCTTGTTTTGATTTTTAAAAGTTTTGAGCATTTTCTAAAATTTTAATAAATTTTGGGCGTTTCCGGAATTTCTGTGTAGAGATGGACTGCCCACCTTAGAAATCCATGGGTTGTCCATGGACAGATTATTCACGGATATCCTGGGAACGAAATATGCGAATGCTCCTTTATCATGGACATGTCCATGGACAAAAAATGTCCATGAATTACACGCAAACCCCGAACACCCACAGAAAAAGCCCTCTTCATTAACGTCGCCTCTGGCAATCGATAAGCAAAAGTAGTAGTACTATACTCAGACGTTGAGCCCATGTGCTTATTGCGGTAAGCCCGAAGCATATTAAAAACCTATAGCATCATTCGAAGGGAATCTGTTACAAAAACATTATCTTAACTTAACATTTCTTAGCTTTTAGTAGTGTTTTGGTAACATGAGGCCTAATCAAATTCTGTGTATCATACTTGCTTGCACACTCTCAACTTGCTTGGAATTTTCTCACTTCAAAAATATTCACACCGGATTCGAATCCTGCTTCATTACTCACGTACTTTACGACTCATTAGAGTATATTTCGGAGACAGCATACGTTCCAACAGTAAATATAGAAGGCAAAGTTGAAACCGTGAGACATCTGAAAACGAAACTACGAGAACAGTGGTACGCAAGGAGGCAGTCTTGTGATATCACATACGTCGTTAATCCACGTCCAGGTCAAATACAATTTTTACTGAATAATACGGACTGGCTAATAGAATGCACTGAATTTGAAGTGAAACAAAGTCTTTCTACAGCGAAAACGTGCTACGGGAAATATACGTATTTCGTCATACTCTGTGATGAAAACGCGTATTACCAACCTCAGAACTTACAGATGTATTCGATGATTCCAGAATTTATGTCAGCTATTCCAGTCTACGAACTAAAGCTGACAAATAGGTCGGCGGAGATCTTTATCAATTTGGTGCGTCCATGTGCTACGACAATCAAGCAAAGCCTTGCACCTTCAGTATTTCTGGAAACTTTCATTTAGAAAATGGTTGGAGGAGCAGTATTTAGTACTGATAACGCGGGGATGTATTGCAGTCTGGTATTGGGTACTCAGACACATGGGAACGGCTTGGAATCGGTACGAGAGGCAGCGAAATGCCACAAAGGTGTCGGATTCGGAGGTCAACTTCAAAGTGATGGACGATATCATGAGCCCGGTTGGAAGAACCTTGAAGTTTAATCCCAGATTTCGGTTCTTAAGAAATCCGACTGTAAAATTTTTAAGAGTTGTACCTGGGTCTCTCACTGAAATAGGGGTACCAAAGGCTTACATATTTTTTACGGACCAAGTGAGCTACAACTTTTTATCCTGTGATGGATTCGAAAAACACCTTACATTCAAAGCCTACGCCTCACCTTTCAGCCTTGCTTTGTGGTGTGCCGTATTTGCGTCAATGATACTCTCTGCTCTAGTCATACAAATTATCCGAAAAATTTACGGTCGTAAATCTGACATGCCCTTATTTGGACTTCGAATCCTCACAAGGCAAGAACTCAACTATCCTTCAATCCTGAAAAGATCGGCTTGGTTTAGGAAATTTGTAGTTACACAGGTCATTGCCTTTTTCATTATAACAAATGAATATGAAACCCATGTTACTACAGATCTGACTTCTGCAATTCCTAGGATGCAGCTAAAAACAATAGAAGAGGCCGTAGTAGAAAAGGATTTTAAAATTATTCTGTTCCTCAGGGAAATACTTCATGAGCGGTTCCGATCTAATCCGAATGCCACACGCAATATTCCTCTAAGAAACAAACATATCGAATATACTGGTGGTATTGGGTTTACCAATGGCATAGAACGCCTGAAGTCAATTAATAATTCTACAACATGGAATAAAATGGACGAAAGCGTTCATTTCATTAGCTCTAGCTTAAATAACCATGATGCAACGGTGGCAGAGCTTCAAAAGTGTTCACAAACAATTCTGATCGACCTTAATTCAAAGCTGAGTGAAGTATTCATGGAAATTCAACAGAAAAGTCCAAACCCAGACCTATATTTTGGAGTGGATTCATTCCTATTGGTTCCAGTTGTTTGGCAGTTTCGAGAAATGGACTGGGATCGAACGGGACTTATTTACACACGATTTCAAAGTGAATTTCATTCTGGGCTTTTAACTTTCTACAAGAAGCAAAGTCTGTTAAGCACAGCAATAAATTTAGCAAGGCTAAAGGACATAGCATACAGGAATCTGAACATAGTGAGCCCCTTAAGTGTAGAGAGTAACCTAGTTAGCGTTTTCCTTATTTTCGGTGCAGTTTTAATTTTATCATTTTGTGTATTTGCCGTGGAATGCTTAAAATACCTTTGTAGCTCGATCAAGAAAAAGAAGTAGATCCTGCTGAATACCCACCCGTGGGAAAATCGTCGCATACAACTATGAAACCGAACCTTGTACATTCCGTTCTACACAAAATAAGTGGTATATACAGTTGCATGGGCCTCGGGGTCCCATGGGCCCCATCCCCCATGGGCCTCAGTCCCACTCATGGCCCCGCTTCCCACGATCTTTTCAATAAACTGGAGTTTTTTTCCGAAATCTGAAATTTTTTTAATTTTCCCAAAATTCAAAATTTTTAAAGTTTGAATTCTTGTTTCAAATTGGAAAATTTTTAACCATGCCCCATGAGCCCCATGCCTCATGGGCCCCATGCCTCATGGGCTTCATGCCCCATGGGCCCCATTCCTCATGGGAAGCGGGGCCATGAGTGGGACTGAGGCCCATGGGGCATGGAGCCCATGAGGCATGGGGCCCATGAGGCATGGGGCCCATGAGGCATGGGACTCATGAGGAATGGGGCCTATGCAACTGTATACACCGGTTGAGGATAATAACAGCTCAAACCCCTCAAATGTTTTCGAATTTATTAAAAATCCAATCTCAGGAATTGATATTTGGAAGCACAATAGAGATTTGCACTATTGTTTCTTGGCAGTTAAGCGATGTAATCTGACATGCTCTCGATTTTATTTTCAACTATATTTTGATGGAATTATTTTTTAAGGAAAAACGAGCTTAGCAGGTCAAGTCTACCTTATTCTCTGCATATGTCTTTTGTCGTTTGATGACACTTTTGCGGTCAACTGAGTCAGTTTGAGTGAAATTATTAAAATCTGATCTTGCAAACGAGTTCCGAGATCTTATAACACATTCTCCACTTTTTTTGTTACAGTCTTCCACTTAAGTATAAATTGGATTATTAGGGATTCGTTATCTTGCCGCTGTAAAAACGAGTTCAACTTGCTTTCCTTCCACATGGTGCAGTTGTGCACTTCTGTCTGTGTTCGCCTTGTGATTGACTCCTTTGATTAAATTGAAAATTCTCGTTTTCGCCTTTATTAGCGTGACACTAAGTTTTTCTTAAAAAAAAAACTTCTTCATAAAAACGTCGACCTAGATCTCGGGCTTCTTTTTCTGTTTCTCTTTTCTGTAAGATTTTTACATTTAATTTAGTTGGATTCTGATTCTGGTGTAGTAGGATGTAGTGAATTAGAATTTAGAGGATGTGGAAATCTATTTTTATTTTCGTGATTTCAGTTTTCTTCGTTTTTTCACTTCCTTTATTTTTTCTTCTTTTTTCCCCGTTTTATCTTTATAGAGTCTTGGTTAGATTTTTCTCAGGTTGGATTTGCCCGACGTTTGAGGGCTTGCTGAGTCCTTTCTCCTCCGTGGTTGCCGCGGGTGACGTTTATAGTGAAAGTAGTAGAAATGGTGGGGCGGTGGCTATTACTATTAATGGGAAAATTGATATGGATCAGCTCACAGAGTCTTTTAATGAAAAAGTTATTTCTGCACGATTAGGCTCCACTGGTGAATTACTCTTTCCCAATTTGTGTCAGAAGTTGAGGAGTTGGGCAGGATTTTACTGGTGGGAAGTGGAGTCGGATTTTGATCCAAGCTCACATTTTAAATTATATCACTCTAGTTCCGAAAATATTGTGGTCACACAGGAAACGTTTAGAAACATTGTGAACTCTGTTCTCGCATCACAGTTCCACCATGAGAAAAGCCCCTGGGAAGTAGTCGTCATCAATAATACAAGACTTTGGAGTGATCCACCCGGTAAGAGGTTAAAATTAAATTTTTGGTAAACAAACATCTATTTTCCTCTGTTTTCTTTATTGATTATTTCGTATGTAAAAATGAATTCGTTTGGTTTTTTTCAAGCATTTAACAAAATTATTTTCGTGGTCATTATTGTCATTTCGCAAGCAAATACTGATATTTATTTTTGAGTTTCCTTAATCAAATAGGTGGTAGTTGGAATTTCTTTCAGGATTTTAATACCAGTTGAGTATAAGTTTTATAGAAGAAGCGATGCTGTGTCCATACAAAGATTGGTATCGATTGTTTTGCTGTTTTGGGTGGTAATTAATCAGCCTTGGGGAAAAACAGAATCAGCATTGGTAAATTTTTAGAAGCACATTTTGCTAAAAAGCTTATAAGAAAATGCCTTATAAACTGTGGAAAATACCTTTAGCTCAAATTAGTTTGAATTTTACAGAAAAGCTGGCTTTTATTTGCCTTTTTCAATGTTATTCGCTTCTTTTTTTTATTTATTCGCAAGTTCTCTGCGGTTTCGCTCATCCTAAACTAACCTACAGCTAACCCAATTTATTTCATGTTTTGAATGATTATTTGTGCTTCTATAAATAGGTATTGGCGGCTGCATGGGGTGTAAGCGCTGCTGCAAAGATGCAAAAGACGCTAGAGACAAGATACAAAATTTTTAAAGCCAATTTCTTTAGAAGAGATCTCTGTTGCTTGTTGATCAAAGTTTGATAGAAAGATTTTTTGTAGAAAGACTTTTTGTAGAAAGATTTTTTGTAGAAAGATTTTCTCAGAGATTGTTTTTGGAAAGGAGTTTCTTCCCAAGAACTGTCTGATCTCAATGCAAATTCTGTTTTTTTTTTAAATTTCACCTAATTACGAAGCGAGATTTTCATGCATGAAATTGACTTTGACCTTGATGAAATTACAGGTGTTGGGAACAAGACCACAATAGTTTTTCATTTTCACCAAGTCCTTGGGGGCGTTAATGAAATTGTAAGTGGAATCCTTACTGCATGGCTGGGCGGGGGAGGTGTAGGGGCCGAGGAACCTGCACAGGAGCAAGCTTCTTTCTCCCATCAGAAAATCATAAACTGGAAAGCACTCCTTGGGACGCTGAAACTATTATTTTGGGGACCATATGAATTTGTTGCCCAATTTTTTGGATCCAGAGAAGAAATTGAATGGAGCTCAAAATCAAGCGACAGAAATCAGGGAGACTTAAATCTGGATATTTCTGAGCAAATCTCAGTGGGGCTCGTAAGAGACATAAGAAATATTTACGGCAGCAGCTTCGTATCCATTATTCTTGGGGTCTATGCTGGGGCACTGAAACGGTTCATGATTCAGCATCTCATCAAAGTACCTAGAGAAATATCCTGCTACATTCCTTCGCATACAAATCCGGAGAAAGGAAACAAGGAAAAATTTCATAGGTAAGAATCAAAGTTTAGTTTTCTGAATTCCTTAATAATTCTAAGAATTTAAAATAACGGTTTTTAACCAGCTGTTTGGAAGTGAATCTCCCGATTGACAACAATTTTGACGGAGTCAGTCCAAAGGACCGGATTCGCCTAATACAAAAGCGTCTAAACCGTGCCAACGACTCAACAACCCTTGTCATCAACAATTTCCTTAAAAATTTACTCGGCTTCCTCCCTTCTGGAATTCTTGGAAAATTACTCAAGTACAGAGACCGCCATTTCTGGAGCAGTGGAACCAGGCTGATAAACGTATCAGGCTCATCTGAGAAGCAGATACTCTGTAACCATGAAGTCGTTGCAATTTTCCCTTTTCAAAGATCTCCACCTTATCAACATGGTACGAAACTTTTTTTCTTTTATTTTTTTCTTTATTTTTTTTTCTGAATCTTTTTTTTTAAACAAAAAAATTATGTTTTAAATGAATATTTCCAAATAATTCTTTGCAGGCCCATCCCTTCTCTGCTGCCACTACAATGGATCAATCCAATTCATTTTATCAGGGGATTCGAATTTTATTACTCCAGCCCTCCCATTAAAGGATCTGAACATATTTATGTACAAAGAATTGACTGATTTAATGCGCCTTGATGCCTTACTCTATGTTTAAAATATTTTCAAATGAAGTGCGAATATTTGAATCACTGCGTTTTAGCACAATATTTCTGTAACTTTTGTTTTTAAAAATAAAACGTTTTTTTTTGTTGCACTACATTTCACCTTACATGGGACTAGCTACGGCGTTTTTTAGGATTCAGGTAGCAGTACCGGAATTACATCATTTTCCTGACGTCCTGCTCTCACGAACAGGAAAATTCCAAGTCCAAGGGAAAGCAAAGCTGTGAGTATAATTGCCCAGCTCAAAAACCCCCAATTATTGAGACTAAATGATGCAGCGATGTAGATGAATTGTTCGATTCCACCAACATTCGGCTGAGAAATGTGAGGAAAGGTAACTACTAAATTTAGCCACGTAATTCAATTCAAATTACCCGCTATGAACTTCTTCACTCACCTCTCTTCTCCAGACCATTGGGACCATTTCCATTGTCTTGTTCAACTCAGGTACATCAGCTTCTGATATCATTTCCATGGTAAATCTTGCATTTACACTTCCATAGTTCGTGCCATCACTTGCCTAACCAAGCAAAATTAAATACTGAATTCAGAATTAGTAGAGAACGCATTTTTCATAATTCTCAAATTCAAAAAAGGGTGAAATGAATTTACCGGGAATAATTCGAAAATATCAATTCCAGTCGATATGCTCCCATCTTCTTCTTTCTTTGTTACGTTTGATAGGATGACATGGATGTAGGCAGGGAGAGGTGTATGCGCCCATACTTTTAATTCTGGTCCTCCTGAAGGGTTAAATTGCATCCCCTATTCCAAGAAACCAAGGGAATTAATGAATAGCCTATTTCTTTGAAAAGAAAATTAGAAAAAGGAGAAGTTGAAGAAGCTAAAACGCTGATTCGAAAAGAAGCTAGCAATTTGTTCAACATATTTTAGGGAAGGATGCGGTGGATAGCTTTGCATCGGCGCTCTTCTATCCAGGTCAAATTTTCGAATTCGAATTCAAACATAAAATATCAAAATGGAAGATTCCACAACTCCAGTTTTGAAATTCAAATCGAAATTTTTTTTTTAAAACTTTATTAAAATAATAAAATCATAAAAAATGAAAAAAAAAAAA
>JABASM010002158.1:0-11834 GCA_019776545.1 Brachystomella parvula | reverse complement strand
TTTTTTTTTTGCTCCCGTATTAGCATTTTTTCTGGGTATTTTTTTTTTTTGAATTTTCAGCGTGAAATCAGAAAACATGTTTGTTTCATCTGTTAGGAGCTCAACCGTAGAATCCGTAGATTTTCAAAGAATTCTTAGGTAAAACCCTCTTTTTCTGAAATCCTTGTTTTGTGGAACCACTTTTCTACTTTCGAATTCCTTTCTCCTTGTGAGAAAGTGTCATAAATAAAATGTAAGGAGAGAGTGGGCTTGACTTTCAGTAGAGAAAGTACTTTCCCTGCTCCCTCTCGCTCAAGAAATCAAGTTGAGCCATCGCCCATGGAGCCATGGGCAACGGGAAATTCTTTTGGAAAGTACGGAAGAATAGAAGCAGAATGAGAAAATACGACCCATTCCCAAACATTATGAAAAGTCAATCGGAAACTTTGATCCTATTACTCTTCCCTTAGACACTTAGATCCCTCCTTCATGATTTCGAGAAAACGAAGAGGGGCTTCTCAAATGTAAAGATCGGGAACCGAGAACTCCAAATAAATAAACTGACTCACCAGCTAGGGAACGCTTTCAGGTGTGCGGAAACGTTTTCCTGCGAGAGAGCGTGTTACCCTAATTTGCCGATTTTTGAAATCAGAACTCATAGATTCTCAAAAACAGAAAATGCATAAGTTTTTCGCAGTGGAATACCTCGGGCGTCAAAAAACAGGATTTTCTGGTAAATTTACCACCGTAATTACAGAGAAAAAATTATTTTTAGTATTTTTTAAAATGAGCATTTTTAATTTTTATCTAGTAAGAGAAATATGTTTTTAATTTTTTAATCTTATTGCTTTTTCGTTAGTTTTTTTCTGCCTTTACGAAGATCGCTACAGGAATTTTTTCAGCTTCAATAATTTTTTTGCTGCTAATTAATGAATTTTCAAATTATGCTGGATTAACAAAAATAAGGACAGGGAATTAAAAGTTAGTGGTTAAACAGGACTGCTTGTAAAAAGGGGAGAGGGTGAGGAACAGTTTTTTTTCTAGGAATAAATTAATTCATTAAAATCATAGAGTTGAGAGATATAAATTTTAATTTAATTAGATTTCCCCATTGTCTGTCCATTACAGAGAAAGCAGAGGGAGAAAATTTCTAGCTTCCTGTCACCCTCATCCTCTCCAAAAGTACCAGCAGCCTCTTCCTCAGTCCAGGCTAAGTCAAGCAGCCGGCAAAGCTGCATTGTGTAGTAGAAAGAAAGTGAAGAAAATTAAGAAAGGGGGAAAGTTGGAGTAATCCAGTCTTATTTTTCTTCCTTTTTCTCGCTCTTTCCTCCCTTCTTTCTGCTTCGAAGGAAATACCCAATGGCAATGGCTCCACGAAAAACAAAATAAATAAAGAAAGTCCGTTCTTTTATTTTTTTTTCCCCACTGCTAAAAATAATTTTCAGATTTCCCAAAACGCATTACAAACAGAAATTAAAAAAAATATCGGACTTCAGAACTTATAGCAAACAAAATTCGAACTTGCTGGTTTCTTAAAGCAGGAGACATTAATTTTTTTGATCAAATAAAAGCTTTCTCTGAGTTTAGGAATCCAAACTCAGAGAAAGCGACTTTTTCCAGGCATGAGTCTCAAAAAACTCTGAACGCTTCCTGAAATGCTTGAATTTGATATGGTAGGAATACTAATATCCCTATTTTGAATGCCTGCTTATGGAATCCCGTACAAGGCAATTTCACTTTTTTCCCTGAATTTTTATTTCGGATTATTGGGGAAAGGGAATAGTGTGTGAGGAGTGAAATGATGAGTAGAAGTAGGGGAAACATTTGGTGTGGGAATTTTGTATGACGCTTTTATATTTTATTTGTGCTCTTCTTCCCTCTCTTCACGTCTTCTGCATCTCCACACGTCGCCGGATTACCATGATACGCGTCATCCCTTGTTACGAGACAGAACAAGGTAGGTTGACATTACCCAGCCGCGGTTCAGGCTTTCCTTATCAAAATGGAAGGTGTGAAGTATAGAATCCGACCCCCCCCCCCCCCCCCCCTCCGCTCTTTCTTGACACGCCGTTTCATGTAGGAAAGGCTCTTTTCTTTTACTGGTTATCATGAAAGAGGATCATTGGATCTTTCCATTAAAGAAAGATTACACCCTCACGCAATCTCTGACAAGAATCAAAGAAATCCTTTGGACACGCGACATGACTTCACAAATCCAACCCTCATTCTTATCAAATCCCCAACCCAGACCTTTCTCCTTTTATTTCTTAACATTCAAGGGCACTGGATTTTTTGGAAAAAAAAATTGCAACTAGGGATGAAAGGTTCGAACTTTTTTGCTAAGTTTGAACTTTAAAAAGTTCGGCCGATTTAGTTCGAAAAACAGCGACGTTATAGTCCAAAAATCACCCAGGGAAAATCGGGAACGCCTCTAGGTGATACGGAAACTTGACAGGGTGACTCGAAAATGTCTCACAGTTAGTCGAAACACAAGCTAACAGCAACTAATTCGGAATCACTCAGAAACTTTCAAAAAAAAATTGTCCAAACCTTTCAAACTGTCTCAGTGGGTCAAAACTGTCAATACTAATTGAGTTTAAGTTGAAAGAAAAGTAAACTGCGCCAGAAGACTTGCGAATTTCAGAACCTACTTTATGAGTCGTCCCATGGGTTCGAAAAGTTCAAAAGTTCGAACTTTGAGTTCGAACTTGAATAGTTCGGGTTCGGCAAAAAGTTCGAACTTTAGTTCGAACTGATGTTCGAACCTTTCACCCTTAATTGCAACCTAAGAATTGCATACCTACAATCGTTCTAAGTAAAAATTCCCTAGACCAAATTTTTTTCAAAAAATGTTACAGATGCGCCAGAAAAACTGCCTGAATCGTGTCAAAGTCTCAAGTCTCCATAGACCTGCTCAATCCTTACAGAAATCTTAACGATGCATTTATCCAATCCTACGGTAAAAAATTTCAGTAATAAAATATTCAAGCTGATGAGCTTTTTACCCAGTTGCATATATGGGCAATACTGGAAGGTTCAGAAAAATTGTCATATTAAACAATGAGAACAAAATGAAACAAGAACAAAAAAATAGGACCATATGATCGATTTGTACGAAATTTTAAAACTCATGGTGTATTGAAAACGCGTAGTATTTGTACAATTTTACAAATGAGATTCCCAAAATATTTTTTACAATGTTTCCTAATTAACCCTTAAACAGGCAACCCCTTTTTTTAGTCGAATTCAAAAAAAAAACTACACAGGGATGCTCAGAATCCTAAACCTAAGAGAAAAAAAAAAACCAAAAGCAAGAATTTTTTGTTTTTGAGAATCTTAATCTTCGAATTTACCGGGCTTTTGGTTTACAAACTTCACGCTACTGTGCACTCAAGGGGCTTAGACACATCGCTGTGTGCAACAAGATGGTATGGTTAAATCTGTAAATAACAACGCGGCGAACAAAAAGCAGAAAAATCAGAGCGGCGTTAAAGTGGTGCTTGCCTGCTTAAGGGTTAAACCTCGCAAAGGCCGTTGAAAGAAAAAAGTCGAGAAAACCCTACAGCGCCATACGAACGAAAAAGCATTTTGTGTACATTTCTCTATCTGCCCAGTGTCAGAAGACGATTTCTGGAAAAACACTTCGAGTTTTTCAATATCTGAAAACCCGAATTTTGAGATTCCGTACCCAGGATTGATTTATAGTAGACTTTTCCCTCTGCAACGCAAAAGAAATAAATGTATTTAAAGAACCATTAGTCTCATTCCAAACTAAGCTTACAATTTATCAACCTCAGTTTCCCTCGTTTGGATTAAGCTCTGAAAAATATAGGAGAGTGAAAGTAGGAATGACAAGAATCTTGAGTGAGGACGTTAATCTGGAAGACTGAAGGCTCATTACACCCTTCTTGGAGTTGTAGTAATGTTGGGGAAAAATAAAATATAGAACTGAGAGAGAGATTTTGTTTGAGGAATGGAGGAAGTGATATGAGATTGACCCCCTGATACGCTTCCATCTATTTCCATGATGGAAGCTGGAGATTGGGTTAGTACTTCTGGGCTCGGACCAGGACCAGCCAGTTCTAAATTACACTGTCAATATTCTTCCTTCCTTTCCCTTCCTCTCACTCCGACCACATCAATCATGTCATTTTAAATGATGTTCCTTCCACTTCAAAACTATAGGAAGAGACGAAAGTCCGGAAGAAGATACGAGAGTCAGGAACCTCAACATGGGGACTTCCTTTATCATCATCATCATCTTCAACTTCCAGTGTCGACAGTCAACACAACACGGAAAACAGAAAAAAAAAATCACAAGGAAAAGAATGAGAAAGTAAGAAATATTACGGCGTCGAGTGGTCCTCTACTTTCACTTTATTTCAAGTTTTTTTTTCTTTTTTCTTAACAAAAATATACGGAGCTTAAGGAAGCAAACTTCCTCTTAGCTTTTCTCAGATTTTCTTTGTTTTCTTTTTTGCTTTGTAAGGGAAAATATGCGGAAGTACTCAGCTTGAAGCTTCCTGGAATCTGACTCTCAGACCAGCGATTTTTAAAAAATGCAAGAATTTTCTGATGTTTTTTTTTGGGATTCCTTATCTACTCTTGATTCAAAATCTTCCTCATGAAAAAATTTACAGCTTAACTTCAGCTTAAAAAAAAATGCTTAAAATTTGAGAAAGAAATCTCTTGACAATTTAAATTATTTTCTTCACAACTTTACTTGCTGGGAAATTTTTTGAATTTGAAGGAATTTAAGAATTCAGAATGCCGTAGGAAACTTAAATTATTGGCAACATATCCTATGTTTCAAAAAAAGTTGTCTAAAATTTTGGAGATTCCAAGTTTTTCGGAAAAATTAAAATTTAGCTTTATGGTGATGACTGGTGCATAGGCGGCATGACACGACTTTTCTGACTTCTATAAACTACCTTGTAGATCTGTATTTTCTATTTTGTTTTGTTGACTCTCAGAAAGCTAAGGAGAAAAGATTAATTTTTCCTTAATTCTTTCAAATCCCTTTGTTTCTTCCGACTGAATCCTGTTGCTACTGGGGATAAATGTGCCTCTAGTATTCCGTTGACTTTCTAATCCGTATTTGAAGTAAGGCTTTTGATCTTTTGTAGTTCGCTGCAGGGGAAGAAGAATTAAAGCCATAATAAACTCAATCCAGCCTTTCTTCCCTCAAACCTTACTTTCCCTGTCTGTCATCTCTTCGTCGAAGTTTCCACGTTTGCCGTAAAATGGAATGAATCGGGACGGTTTTGCGGTTAAAAACTTGGTGAACATAAAAATCAGTGTGGCACCCCTAAATATTTATTTTTTTTAACTAGCCTTAAATATTTCGAAATAAATTAAATATTTAAGGTGTTAAAAAAATCTGGTGGTTAAATTTATGCCACTAAATAAACTAGGGTATGTTTATTTCAATTAATTTAAATATGTTTAATTTATTTCCTTTAATTTAATTTTTTTAACCTTAAACGAAATAAACCACTAAACCTTTAAATTTATGCCACATGTAACTGACGAGAACGAAAAAAGAAAAAAATTCGAGCGAAAAAAAACTGAAGCCGAAAGCCGTTGAGTTCAATAAGCATGCTCTTTGTTCAGTTTTCAAATCAGAATGTGCGAATAGCCATTTGTTGAAAGGAAGAACAGGAAACTTAACCGCAATTCCTAAAATCGCAAGTGTTCGTCATGATTTTTCCTAATCAAAAAATTGCAAGTTACGCTTGCGCATTTCTCCCTGCTTCAAACCGTTGTGGTTGCGGTTTACCGCTACTTAAAATTGCAACTTGCACTTTGCGATATTTGCGGTTGCGATATTATTGCAACATGAGTAGAGAACTTTTTTTGTATTCCTTTTCTAGTGCCTCCTTCTGGTACCTACGAAAATAGCAGGGACATTTCTATGTGTTTTTATGCAGTCTTTTAAAGTTTATTTAATTTAATATTTTTCATTTCATTTAATATACTTAAGCCTAAATGAAATAAAACACAAACTCCTTAAAAATATGCCACTAAATAAAGTAGGGTATATTTATTTCAATTAATTTTATTTAATTTGTTTAATTTATTTCAATTGATTTAATTTTTTTAACCTTAAACGAAATAAAACACTAAACCCTATAAATAAATGCCACATGGATAAAAATGCAAACGTAACTCTTCGTATAGGCTCATGCCTCTTCTGTTCGCTTAAGCAGGAATTCAAGCAAAATTCCCCACCTCTGTTAAAAAACACGTTTATGTTAAACATTTTCATGATTTGTTCTAACGGCCCATTAGAACCTTTGGACCGCTTGAAATTTTCCATATTGCATTTTTTCAAGCGTATCATTTCACAGTGAATTTTTGAAACTTTGAAACGGGAAATTGCTTTCTCACCTGGTGACGCTGACTGAAAGCTAAGACAAAAGGAAGAAAGACAAGTTAATTTAATACGGTGAAATTTCAAGTCCCCCAAACAGGGACATGACATGAATGAAAATGTCGTCCTCCTTTGCACGTCGTCCTCCCTTCCATTTAACGTTCCCTTGCTTTCTTTTCCTCTTCCTCCTTCCCTGAATGTCAAAATATTGGAATTGGGAGTAAAATTTGGAATAAAAGCAGAGGAGTCTTGTCATTCTTGTATGGTTGTGAGCTTTCATCCTCGTCGGAGCGATTCCAAAGGACGTGACACAAGCCTTTCATTTCTAGTCTTGATTCTCACACGGCATTTCCTGTAGAATGTGCCACATTGAAATTCCAATAAAAATACTGTAACACACTTATGCGATGTGAATTCTTCAAAAATGTATACCGTATACAGGAGATGGCAAATAAAAATTTTGAAATTTTTTCGACGAATGTGAGGAAAGCGAGTAGGCGGAGAAAGTTAACTTTCCCTGCAGGATATTTGGACCTAATGCAATAACTCTACCACCCGGACGGTAAAATCCGAGGTTAATTTTCATCATTTCCTCGTATGCATCAGAAAATTCGAATTCCTAAAGTAGTTATTTTCAAATTAGGAATTTACTTGAACTAGGCATGCATAGCAGGGTTTTTAGCTTCAAGGCATTTTCCATCTACCTCCCGAATTTCTCGGAAAATTGAATCTGCCGAAAATGAGTTTCTGTGGTGTCAGAATTTATGCGGGTGTAAAAAACTCAATTTAAAAATATTTACATGCCAAAACGAGAAAGAGGGAAAGAAGCGGCGATGAGTTAATTACGAAGGCGGGAATTCCAACTTCAGTTAATTTTCAAATCTCTTTCTTCGTTCCGCGGATAAAACAGGAGAAATGTTAACAGGATTTAAATCACATTTTAATGGAACCTGTGAGCAAGTCAGTAGGAACTAAAAAAATTTGAATCCGACGCATCCAAGCGTCCCCTCAAAAAAAAATTGGACAGCAACTTTTTTTCAGAAATTTTAACTTCGAGCCTTCGAGATAAAAATTTAAATTAGGAGAAAGCGATTTGGTTGAGAAAATCAAAAATTTTTGTACTACTTCTCTGTTTCAAAAAAAAAAAAGAAAATTAGTGGATATTATTTAAGTATTTTATTCTTGCGTTCTTTTTTGTTTTTATGATTTAAAGGAAGCGGAAGTGAGATCTGTTGTACACTGGGCTCGAATTTTTGTTCTGGAACCTTCTCCTTATTAATTTCATATTTATCCGCCCCTTCTTTCTAAATTCCTAAATTCTGTATGATTCGAAGGTTTAGTTTTAATTACGGGAGAGTAAATCATTTTTCCTTGTGAAAGTGATGGAGGAGAACAGGGAGAGCATTTAAATTACTTCATTTGTTCCACCCCTTCTTAAATTCCAGCAGTTACTGAAGCAGTGAGGCGAGTAAAGGGGGAGTCAACCCCTCGTCTCCAAACCTCATAATTCAGCCTATGCTCCTCAGATTAAGAATTCTAAGTCTCCTTGCCCTAATTTTAATTCAAGACCAGCCTTTAGGAGCAGTGCACTCAACCGATTATGAAATTAGGGAAGGGCGGGGAGAAAGTATCATGACAAATTAATTACTACTTCACAATTATTTTCAAAGCCAGGAATGTTTCAATCTATAATTTGATTTTCCTCATTTTGATTTTTCTACGAATTTTAAAAAAATGTAAAATGACTTCAGATTTATGATTGGAATTCTAAGATGTAAAATGGTTTAGTAAGACGTGAAGCATAGCTTGCCTGCCTCGCATTTCGCATTGCATTGTGGACGGCCATTTTTCTTCTTTCTGCAGTCAGCCCTAGCGCTCTATTTTCACCATGCGATTTGAAGGGGAGCTGAGGAAATTTCCAATAGCCCTGTGATCAGGTCGCCAGTTTTCGTGCCAACAAAGGCATTGTTTCCCATCTTTTTGAAATGACTAAAAATTGTATTGCTAAAGTAGTTTTTAGAGTGATACTGAAAAATGCGGGGCTATTTTATTGCTTTGAATGTTTCAGTAGAACAGCCTTGGGTGGTAAGCATTTTATACAGCCAGATAAAGGTCAGTCACTTGGGCGGATCCAAAGAAGCGGTCAATCAAGGGTCTCCCTCATTGTTAAAATGTATCACACCTACCGTATTTCAGGAAACCAGAGAAAAGGATTTATTCATAAATTCAAATCAGGAATTCATGCAGTCCACCACTTTCAACTGACGAATATGAAACTGTAAAATATTAAGCCGTTCTTTTAACGAAAAATATACTTTCGTTTTATTTTCCAAAGAAATCACTGGCATCTCGAAGTCCCATTTTTGTTTTGAGTTACAAACTGGATAATTACCACAGAAAACGTGAGGACTAAGCTTGCAACCTAAAAACAAAATTGAGAAAATTATGAAATGAGAATGGAGTTACCGGGCTTCGGAGAAGTTATTTAGAAGGTACGTACTGCGCCAAGAAATCCGGAAGAGAATTCAATGAAGCTAGCAAAACGGAACCCGATTTCCCGCTTGTTAATAGCAAATAATAAGATATTCAATTGTGGTAGTGCAATATCACCCCGCTGACTCTCACGTAGTAGCCACCTTCCAAAAATGGAATGCACCTGCGTACCAATGATCAAAAAAATTAGGACCTCAAAATAAGGAATCCGAGTTTTATGCTGAGTTACCTTTGATGTAAAACGAGAGGAAATAACCAAAAACAAAATTGCCAAACCCACGTGGATAAAGTTGAGGATGAATGCAAATGGTCCGCATGGTTGAATTAGCTTGGGCACTGCCTCCATTACAATTGGAAGCTCACCGAAGACAAAGCCAAATATTACAATCCCTAAAACCTTATTGTTCAAACGTGATAGGCGTTGCAAGCTCTTGTACTCTTCCAGCACCTAATTTAAAATGGTAAAAACTTACAAGCATATAGAATGTAGTAGTACTTCCTAATTGTTTTTAAGAAACAGCGGCAAAGCATTGTGAGGGTGAGCCAAAAAAAAAACGAATTATAAAAGTCCTAAAGTTTTCACCCGCCAGAGATTTGCAAATGTTTTAACAGTTTTCGAAATTTTTCAGATGGTATTAGAGTTTTTTTTAAATGCTGCTAGTGAGCCACTTTGCGAATTTTGTCAGGCCGTGACTCGTACATCGGTTAAGTAGCTTGACGCCGTCCAAAACAAATTAAAGAGGAAGTTTTATACAGGGTGTATCAAGTTATATTACTGATGCATAGCTGGGCAAAGTTTTTGAAAAGCCCGTGTTAATTAGTAAACCTGAGTTTTTCAGTAGTATGAAAGCACTAAAATAGCTAATGGATTATACAAGATTTTTACGCAATTTGGAGCAACGGAGATTTTGGATTAGAGCAATCTAATCCAATCGGAGCAATTTTCCGAATGACATTGTGAAGGGACTATAGGGAGTGGCCTCTGGCGTGACTATGTTAAACAATGTGTCGAACTATTTTAAATCGCTCAGCTGACCCAAGGTTTTTGCCGCTTTCTCTTACGCCTTATATTCCTTGCCTCGCTGACGGTTAGTCCGGTCAACCTTTCCTGTAGAAACCTCGATGTTGCCACTATGCTAAAAGCAGAGACGAAGGTAAGAGAGACGTAGGCTGCTTTCGTCCCATAAACTGTTAATACAGCGAATACCGTTACGACAAACGTTAGGATCGTGGGAGGATTCTGAGGATTGGTGAACAAAATGTGTTTCCCCCATCTACTCATATTGAAAATTATTGTGGATGAATCCCATCTTCCGTACTCGAAGCGCTCCAGGTAAGATAACAGTACGTAAAGGCCAACGAAGAACATAATGATTAAGGTAACAATCTTATCCTGAAAATAGGTTTGATTATAATCTCAGCTTAATTCGTACAGCTAAAGGAGACTAAGTGAATTTCAGACCTTGGGAAAGCTTTGCTGAGCCACTGACTGGCATTTACGAAGGTAAAAATCATTTAAGGCATTGCACAACTCTTGATAGCCCAAAGCATCCCTCCAAATGGAATACGAGAAACAATAACAGCCGAAAATGTTGCCAATGGCCGTCACCACATAGAAATAGCCCAGCGTTCCATCCTGCAAAAGAAATGCCCAGCGAATCCAGCCCACATAGGCCAATGTATTCCAGGTGAGTAAAAAACTACTCAAAAACTAAAAACAACCACAAAACAGTTTTGTTTTTCAGCTATTCTGCATTTGTAAGTTTTTGCCTCACTTTTTGTGCTGGACGCCTCTGAATCTTGTAAACCCCATTTTCCTTTTCTAATTTAAAGGGGCAAACTCCAAGGCGATACCATAATGCGGAGTAACCGACGAGAAAATCGCTTGGATTTGTGTGCGGACTTACACATATAATGTTCATATCGAATTTACGGTTTCTTTGAGATAAAGTAAAGAGTTTTCAAGAAAAAAAAAACCTTTTTTAAAAACTCGGAATATAAAATACTCAACGTAAAAACCTGAAAAACCAAATGCTTTCCGGGAAATTTTTGAAATTTTCAAGTCCAGTATTTACAAAGCGGGATGACTTGAAAACTTGGAAAAAAAAGCTGCCTATTTTTTGGGCATCCTCTATTGGATGCAAGTGTCTAAAGTTTTATCACGATTAACCTTGCTTCTTTTGAACGAACCTGTTTAGCCTTTCTCACTGTGGCAGTCACAAAAGTTTCACTCAATTATTTCCAACAGGGCGTTTTTATTTAGTTTGGGTTTTGGTAGCTGGTTTGCGAAATTAGAACTTCTGTACCATGGCAGTTGTGTAAACTGCGACGCAATGGAAAAACTCCGCAGTTTTGGGTACTTTATTTAATTGCTGAGCTCTGTGGGATTTGTGTGGAAATAAAAGCTGATGTTGGGTTTCCAACCCAAAATCACTAGGGGGTTTCAAATAAAAAGATTATAATCCGCGATGGATTATCTTTGGAAAAATTAGAATCCAAATTCTGAGTGCTCCGATTAAAATTAACTTGCTTTTTTTCTTTAAATTAGGGTTACTCTTCAGAGTACTAATTTCTGAGTAACTTAGTCAAGGAGCTCTGTGAAGGTAGCCATGTCAAGCTAGGCATGTCATGCCCAAGTCATGGTAACCATGTCAAGGTAACCATGTCAAGGTAGCCATGTCAAGGCCAAGTCAAGGTACCCATGTCAAGGTAACCATATCAAGGTAACCAAGTCAAGGTGCCCAAGTCAAATTGGCCATGTCAAGGCCAAGTCAAGGTACCCATGTCAGGGTAGCCATGTCAAGGTGGCCATGTCAACGTAGCCATGTCAGGCCGGGTTGTCGTGGCTTTGTCCAGGCTGCCAAGTCAGAATTGGGTGCCATTTAAACAGCCTTATGCGAAATTAGAAAAAGCCTTAAGAAATTATTAGAAATCGCCTTATTAGAATATGCATTATTGTTTATCAAATGGGTGCCTTAAGAAAAAACTA
>JABASM010002157.1:0-11837 GCA_019776545.1 Brachystomella parvula | reverse complement strand
TACAGCGCTAGCTCGGTCATACTAAAAATAGTTGAGCGCTCTCAAAAACATGTGAGCGGCTTTACTCCTGCAATCATTACAATTCGATCAGCAAATTGCTTCATATGACCGTGGGGTTTTGAAATTTATCGTGCCGTTTGCTTATTATTAGAGGCTAGACACAACGAGCTAGCCTATAGCCGACATGCCGGCTATTGAATATATTAGGTTAATCCAGCTTCTTTATTGGCGGTTTTAAATTTTTTTGCCTATCAGCTGGGCCAGCTCACTTTCCCTTTTTTAAAATACTTCATGCCAGAATAAAACATTTCCCCTTTTAAACTCCAAAAGTCGGAACTATGCTTCTAAAATTGCTGAAACAGGAAGTTAAAAACCTAGTCAAACATGGAGATTAGAGTAGAAAATTTCACGCTGGAGAAAAGGTGTTTTTATTACGGGCGAAAAAAAAAACTACATATTGATAACACGAACTAGAGAGCAGCACTGACAACCTACAATACTCCAATTCCATTAACGATTTTTCCTGCTGGGTCGACCCCGTTTAGGAGCTGTCGCTGAATTGGAAGCGCCCCCTCCACTTTCGTTGTCATTGGTAGCAAGAAGATACTGGGAATTACTGACCAGCGCGTAAGATAAATGAAGTGGGCAGAAGTAGTCCGGCATTGTCTCAATGGATTCCTGCGACGCGGTTGGAAACCCAACGCATGCTGCGTGTGCCTGCGAAAATATTCTTAGCATTAGCTTTTTCCTACATTATAGATATCAACGACAGACCGACGACTTACCCAGCCTTCACAATCTTTTCCTTTGGAGCCGCTGCAGCGTATTCCCACTGAATGGTACTTAACGTAGTCACGCTCAAAGTCCTTAGCTTTGCAAATGATACAAAGTGACAAGGAGGACGTTGGGTATAGGACCCTTTTTTGAGGAGAAAGAGTCTGGAAAATTAAAATGATATCATGAGAGGAGCTTAAAGTCATGCGCAGCGGAATCGATGAAGGCTTACCAAAGCAGTTGAGCTAGTTGCTCTTGCAGTCAGTACGGATGCATTGGTCTCCCTAACAAGAGGGATTAAGCTGGCACTAAGTGCTTCATCTAAAGCGGTCTTCAGATCCTCACGCGTAATACCAGGCTGCATGATTTCCTCCTGTGATTTGTCCAGCATAACCTAGTAAGTTCCATACTTGAACGTAGTATTTACAGAGGAGTAGTCTTTTAAACATCTTGTCTTAAGATCTTTATTGAGTTGGATTACTAGCATAGGCAACACCCGCTGGATACAGCCCGCGTTGAGGACATTCCTTATGCAAAATGGCTGGATTGAAAAAAACCAAGCAGGGAAAACTTTTAAACATTTGCCGTGGATGCGTAAAGTATTCATCCGAAGTTGCAAAACCTTACCTTGCCTGATGCCAATTCTTCCAGTAAGATGACGCAACCTGATTTGGACGCTGGGGATGCAGATGAGTTTAAGGACGAAACTGGTAAGACATAAACGACTTCAGGAACATGATGACAATTTGCATATTTCTTGTTTAAACCCTTAGGTGGAAGTTCTGATGAGTCAACGGTGACGGTGACGTGCGAGAAAGTGATCTTATTCATTAAAAGCAAAAAACTTCCAAAGCACCTCCTGGATCGCCTTGCGTATGCTCTTGGAGAGGCAGACAGGAATAATGTAAAGTTTCTGAGTCAGAAAAGGTTACCTGAGGATCCCCATGCTATTCTTAAGGAAGCTTCTCTCCTGCATTCATGGGAGAGCTTCGATGATTGCATCATCAAGTCCTATATGAATGGATTATGTGACTTTGGGTAGATTAAAAGCATTTTACTGCCTTGCCTACTGTATGATTTTGAAACGAGAATTTTGTGTTCTAGATTGCTTCCCTTGGAAACCCAGCAGAAAACGAAGCGCCATTTGCTGACAGCTATGAATTCCCTCTGCCTTGCTCTGAATAGTAAATTCATTAGCCCTACTTCATTGGTACAAAACATAGTTCTTCATTCTTTCGCATCATCCCGAATGGCGTCGAAGATTTTTGCATCTATGCATCCGTCTGCAGGCTACACGCACACGAATACTTTCTTAACCAGCCTATCAAAACGGCCAGTTTCAATCCCTGATGGTGATATTGCAATTGCTTTCGACAACCAGCAAATAATTGGGAGGGAGTACCGCATTCGCTTCGGAAATACACAACCAATTTCCACAGTAACATCCATTGCTGCCTTCCACGACGAAGCTGACCTCAGAATGCAGTATCACCATGACATTCCTACGACTTTGCAAATTGACCAGACTGGAAAAGCGTTATTTGGGGAGAAGTACTCCTTGTTTTAAAACAAGGCTCGCCAAATCCATGGGGACTTCCGAAAAAAATGGATCGCTACTAGATTCAATTTAGTGCAACAAGAAATATCCAGTCCAGACTCGAATCTGGAAGAACTCACCTCGAAACGAGAGTACGACTGCTCCCTTGCTTATGACCGTGTGCAAAGGCTAGAAAGCAATTGCAAAGCAGTTGACATGGAAAATCTTCTTCTGAATCCTAATTCTCATCGAAACGTGGAGATCGTTCTGGATCACATCATGCAACTGAAAACTCAGTCAGGAAGAAAATGGATAGTTGCCATTTGTGACGGCGTTCCGTACACAATTGGGGTGAATCTTCGGCGAGACATGAAAACATGTTTAACCTGTGGACTCAGTGGGAAAATATTGCAATGCAAGGATGAGCCGGGACACACAGCCAACAGCAAGTAGGAAGGAATTGTCTTACGGCCAGGAGCAGGACATCATGAAATTAATCTGGTGCGTGCTATTTTCCGCGCTTTCTTTGATGTGCTTATAAAGCCGCTAGCAATCATCTGTGGCTTCAAGACTCCAGCATCTTTAGACTACTGCCGAAGAGCAGTTGATCATCACAAGTCCTAGGAACTCTTGCAAGTAATAAGAACTACCGTATTGAGCGTTTACCCACATTCTAACCTCTATTAATTTCAGGTGCTGTTTGTGGCTTTGTCTGATGAGTTGCTCAATTTGTATTTAAAAACCCGTTCCCTTTCCCCAGGAGAACCTTCCTCTGAGGATTTTACTTTGTGGATGTCAAGCCAACAAAGACCGAACTTGACCTTTGCTGCCGATGTCGTATTCAACGTGCTACATCCCTTGTTCTTATTCAGAGCGGCAATAAGGCAGTGCAACGATGAAGTCGCAGCAGCCGCTCTTCATAAAGCCAGTGCGTTGTTTTACGGATTTAACTACCCCAAATACAGATTCATTTCAACTAACTACTGCTTGTACCAGCTAAGTCTGCCCTCCGTAGGAGCTGGCCCTGCGAAGCGCTTCGGCTGCAGTTTAAAAGGAAGCTCCACTGGTCAGGGTCTTGACTTTTTACTTGAAGAAAGGAATAAAATGCAAAAACAGTGGATCTTTTCTCGAGGTGTTCCTACACCTGATCAGTGGAAAAGGTGTAGTGTGACATTAGCGTCCCTTGAGAAGGTATGTTAACATGTCGCTGTCGGCTTTGGGTGGAAGTGCTGGATTCTACTCCGTTTCCTCTAAAAATTTTACATTGGCACTCTTTTTTTAGCGGAAAAATTTAATTTCTGCGATTTCAAGCCTTGCTCTATCCACATCGGTAAATCCTGCTTTCATAATTTTAATTAACATCCGTTCGGTCTCTAAGTAATACTGATAACGCAATAACTACTATTTAATTTTGAGCAGTTTATCTGGAGATATTTTTATTTATGTATTGCTGATGCCTTTTCAAATTAAACACTCAGACGGGCCAGCTTTAAAACACAACATCAGCAAACCATGTATAATAACATCCTGGTATAAATTGCTCAAAAGTAAATGAGACTGATGAGTGTTTAAATTATCTTGGGACCGATCCCTTATTAATTAAAATTGTATTAACTAATTTGAAAAGGCAATTACCAATGGTAGGTATGGATGCAAAGAGCAGGGCTTGAACAAGGTGAAATTCTATTTTTTGCCGAGGAAAGGGGAGGGCGGCCGTCATGAGTGGTAGCTAATAATCTGTTGCTTTTAGGCAAAACGAACGATTCTCCTTGATTTGGGATTAGAAGAAGAAGAGCGGCCATCAAGGGAAAGATTTTTTGGAAAGGAATATGCCATGGCGAGATTGCACTTTCGTATATTCCTGGAAAACGAAGAGCTGGATACTATCACCTTCACGGACACCCCACCAAACATATCGGCTAGACTGGTAAACTTTGCCTTCACTTGTCAAGCAAATCAGAAGCGATACACCCATGCATTCCTGAGCAAGGAACAGTGTCACTTGAATCTGGTTGACACGGCAGACCTCGAAAAGTTGTCATTACAGCGCTAGCTCGGTCATACTAAAAATAGTTGAGCGCTCTCAAAAACATGTGAGCGGCTTTACTCCTGCAATCATTACAATTCGATCAGCAAATTGCTTCATATGACCGTGGGGTTTTAAAATTTATCGTGGCGTTTGCTTATTATTAGAGGCTAGACACAACGAGCTAGCCTATAGCCGACATGCCGGCTATTGAATATATTAGGTTAATCCAGCTTCTTTATTTGCGGTTTTAAATTTTTTTGCGTATCAGCTGGGCCAGCTCACTTTCCCTGAGCATTCCTGAGCAAGGAACAGTGTCACTTGAATCTGGTTGACACGGCAGACCTCGAAAAGTTGTCATGTGAGGAGTTAAGTAAAGTAGTTAATTCTAAGCTGAAATGCCTTAGTGGGGACACTAGGAGTCACTTCTCGTCGACCATGAAGAGCTGCCAAACACCATCCCAGTATATTGAATTGTTAGGAGAGATTGAAAAAACTATTGATGACATTGACTATTCATATGAGATGTGACAGGGTAACGTAGTTTTACTTCACCCGACATTAAAAGATTTTTCTTTTGGGATAAAATTCGGCGATTTTGAAATTAGTGTTAGTACGCTCTATATGTCAGCTCAAAGAGCTTGTGTACGCACCTGTAGTCTAAAAAGCTGCCTTTAGTTTTTGTACGAGCTACCGTATAGCTCTTGCAAAAGTAGCCGCCATTGAGCACGCATGTAGCGGAGTGGCGTAGACTGACGGTATATTTTTAGAAACAAGACAGTAAGCTTTTTTGATTGACGTATCGCTTGACCCGATCGGTAAGGTCAGCTGACTGACTGACCTTTGGTGACCTCAAGTGGCCAAGCAAAAACGAATTTCAGAAAACCTCATTTGAATACCGTATATTCTTGAATAAGACTCCGGGATACTATTAACTTCTCCGACTACTGACACCCGGGTACTATTCGAGACAGGGTACTATAATCGAGACCGGGGTTTATTACTTTGAACAGAAAAATGTCAACAGTATTTGGGGAAAAAAACTGTGTATAACAGTTTACCCACATACATCTATGCGTCAGACATTTCAAATTCGTAACTCGAACTATTTCCTCCAAATACGTTACTGTAAGACTGTTCCCTCTTCTTCCGACCTCAAATGCACTCTGGGCCGACACCATACTTTCGCACAGCCGCTTCTCCGGAGTGTTCTTTTGCATACTAGACAGCTCGTAAGTTCGGCGTTTTGTCGAAAGACCTTTCCTTCGGATTATAGGATCCATATTTGGGACAGAAAAATTAATAGAACGAAGTAGGGGGAAGTTGAATAAAATGCAGAAAGAATTCCGCGACTGAAATTCCATACCGTTTGCCTCGTTTTTCCCCGGAGGCGGTATGGGTGCTATACTATATATGTCCATCAAATTTATACACAGTATAGCACCCCTTCCACCTCCGGGGCATAACGAGGCAAATTAATGCCAATAAATTCTATTTGCCGCGCGCGTACATGATTTGGGAGATATTAGGAGATACAATGACACATTTTAGGCCCGGGTACTATTCGAGACCGGGGCTTATTCAATCCTTCAAGCTATGAGACCCGGGTACTATTCAAGACCGGGTATTAATCAAGAATATACGGTAAACTGTTTCGTATACTCCAGAGATGCTGTAAATGAAATGTAAGGAAACCCAGCGCCGGGGATGGATTACTCCGGCAAAATTTTTGTCCCATTTTCACATTAAAAGTACCACATAGTTGATGGGCTAGCAGGAAAAACTATTGAAATATTATCAGGATGAGTGATGCTTCTTCTTCCAGAACCCGTAAACAACATAATTTTAACACCCTCCACGGCTCCGGGAGAAAAAAAACGCGGTATCATTTTATACTTCGCCCCACCCTGTATGATGTAAAATCCGAGGATTTTTTTCTGCGAGCATTTTTCACAAAATGGATAGTTAGCGCTAAGTTTTTTCCCCGAATAATGTCAGGAAATACCCTGATTCCCAAATAAGGAAGCGGGCTGAAAATTTTGAAACAGAAAATGTGGATTGGAGTTATTAAAAAAACCATATTATTACCATATTAGGTATGCAAAAGCTGATCCTGCGCTTTAAAAAAGCAAGGACTAGGAAAGAAATGACTTTTGACCTCACCTTCCTTAGAAACGGATGAGCAGTAGCCATCTTCCTCAATTTTTACTTGAAGTACTCTATCGCCGGGTGGGAGGAGGGTATTCTGCATTGGAGGATTCTCAGTAGGATTTGTTGACGAGAGTAGCGGTTCCTCGGATGGCAAACTTCCAGCGGATGAGTGACGGTTCTGGGGATTAACCACGGCAATCTTACGACCTGCACAAAATAAATTACGTCTTTTTAGAAATTAAAGGGAACAACTCCTTCCCACACGTCCCCTTCCAATCAGAATTTCTTCCCCCATGCAGCTTTATTGCTGGTCAGCTTTTCGCAACATATTTAGCGTAAATCATAAGCACGCATAAAGCCATTTTTATAAAACTTTCTGGAGTCATTTAGTGCCCTTGTCTTATCAGTAATCACTAGCAGAATTTCTTTAACGTATTCCGGAAAATGGTATTCAAACCAAAAACAGCGTTTCTCAGATTTTCACCGAGAAGGCGGGATTAGGGTAGGTCGAGGTGTCTGTGGGGCTTCTGTCCGTTCGCCACAACTTTTTCTCTTTCTTCTTTTTTTTTGGTTTTTTACGCTTATTTCACGTTTTGGATAGTTTCTTTCCCGATCACATTTGCAGCATGTTACATTTAAAATTTTTTTTATTGCAACTTTTTACTCGCATTATATTGTTTTACGGATTGTAACGGATTCAAGGTGCATTTTGCTCATTTGAAATGCGTAACGCGTATTATTACGAGAAATTGAATCCTTCGCCTTGGTCGACCTGATAGCACCAGATTATTGGTTGCGCCATTTTTACTAGTATTTTAATAGTTTTTACTACTAAGGTGCTATAATTTGATGCAGCTGTCGCAAGTTTCGAAGAAAATACTTTCAACAAAGTTGAAAAAAATGGCTTACAGCGTTTTTTAGTTTATCGCTTATTTAAAACTGTTGCAGTTTAAAACTAGACCACCCTTGAAAAAAAATTAGAAAAACACCAAAGAAAAAAAAATTAAGAAAAATACGCCTTCGGAAACTGAGTGAGTTATTAGATGTCACTGGGAATCGTGATTTGATTAATCAGAAACAATCCAGAATTTTCTCCGCAAACCCAAGTAATGTCAGAACTGGATCTTATTTTTCTTAATCAAAAAATAATAGGAGAAAAAAGAAGTTTAAATTGAATCAAGGATTGTAAAGTGCCTTACCCTTTTCCCCTTGTCCAATTGATTGATATGACTGGGATTGAGAAATCCTTGACTTCTGGAGCTCTTTTTCATTGTCTCTACTTTCAGCACCGAGGGTAGAAAGGCTGAGGCCTCCGGAGAAAGTTCTACTCGTGGGGACAGGAGACGGGAAGGGAGGAATTTCTCCTTTCTTGACTTCAGTAGAGGAGAGGGGTGGTTCTGGTAGAAGAGAGTCCGAAGGGTTGTATCCTTCTAATGGATTCTCAATTAATTCAATTCGCTTATACATTTTTCCTCTTTAATAACAGGAACAATCCAAGGAAGAATCACAGTCTGAAGGAAATGCTGAGTAAAAGGACAAACATTTTCTTCTTTTCTCAGAGCCCTCACATTATTTGGAAATTCAGAAATAATTTTCTCCCTCCATGTCCACCAGAAAATTATTGTTAATGTATCCTCAACTAGCCGCAGAATAAGAGGGGAAAATATTTTCTTCGGAACTTCCACTTCCTGGCAATTTATTCTTGGCGTCCGAAGTCCCTGGGCTTGGGTAACTATTTCCAAGGAAAAATGGCCATATATCCGCTTCTCCTCCCCTGGAAAAATGACTTTCTTTAGTTTCCAATTGTAATCATTATCAGGCTCCGTGCAGACTTCGTCAAGAATCCCATATTTTATAAGCGGATGTTTATGGCTTCATTTTTAATTTTGAAAAACCTAACTCGGTTTTTTTCTGGATCAAATAAATTTCTTAGACATTAGATTTCTTGGAGACTTGAAGCAGATTTCTTCTGATGAGTTTTTTGGGAGGATTATTTTTCTTGAGGAAAGAAAAAATACTAATTTGTATTAAGAGTAGTGAAAGTACTAGTGAAAAGGGTAGTGAGGCATGGGGAAATGGATAATCCTTAATAAGTCTATTATGAGGAGTAGCGCTAAGACGGAGAACGAAAGTTAACTTGAATGTAACGTATTATAGGGTATACTATTGAGAATAATCTATCAAGACTTCTCCCTCAGCAGGAAAAGAAAGTTGAGATTTGGACAATCTAAGAGAAAGCAGGAAGAAAAGCCTCTCACTTTCACCACTTCCGCAGAGTAGTAGACGGGGAGAGAATGGGGTGCAACGCCTCTATCATCATCAACCTAATTTTACTTCATAATTCATTCTAATCGTAATGCATAATCTTGAATTTAATATTGAACCTTCCTAGACCTTCTCCCCTCTCCACCTCACTTAAGCTTTTCTTTTTTAAAAACTTTTTTTTTTACTTGCTGCAAGTAAAAAAAAAAAATTTTGCTCTCTATTTAGTTTTGACAGGGGGAGTTAAAAAAATGCGAGCAATGGCCAGGTAGCTTGGAGCTTGAAAAAATGAAGGCTAAATTGTATATTAAAAATAATTACCTTTTAGCTTTCGAAAATAATCCGAGGTTTCAAATTTTCCAAGTCTCAGCTTTTTTTAGCCAGAAAGAAAGGCAGGATTTATTTTCCTGTTGCTGGTGAAGCTACTGTATTCCACAAACTTCGCACCTGCTTAATGTCCAGCAACACTTGAGATGTCAATCAGGATTGGGGAATTGGCCTGACTCTTCCTCCCCGCCTTTCATCTCATTATTTTCACCCTGACTTCTTCGTAGAAAAAACAGAGTCTATGATTTTTCTAAATTAGATATTTTGGATGAATTTCCGAGAAGTGAGGAAATACTGGTCTAATGATGTGGAAATTGTGTTGGCGGTAAGGACTGGAGGAGCGGAGACTTGATGTGTCCTAATAAAGGAGAGTCAAGTGTCTTCCCTGGATGAGACAGTGTGAGAGACTAGAGAGGAACCTCCAGGAAATCTCCAATAAATATAATATTATTCTCCATTCTCTCCACATCATACACACTTCTATTCTATAGAAACTTCTTCCACCGACACGACCACGGAAAAAGAAACATGAAGAATCAGAGTAGCCATTTAGTCAAGTCAGAAAAGTCAGAGCAACCCCGTCATTTTTTGATCAGATCAAGAGATGGACGCTGAGCGTCTCCGAATTCTCATTGGCTCTTTTCCAGGAGACGACAGCAGGAGAATACAGCCCATCCCTCGTTCCTGATTGGCCGAGTCACCCACCACACCTTTCCCACTCAACTTGTAGAAAATTATTGTGAGACTGGATTTTAATTGAAAAAACTAATTGTTGATGACAGGATCCTTAATTTACTAGTCCTAATTTCCATTTTATGAGGTGCGTAGGAAAACAATACGAAATGAGCTCAAAACAAGTTCATTATGCTTGTCACTGAGAGTTGTAGAAGTGTTGCTTGGGCGTGTGGAATGGGGGTGTCGGAAGTACTGGAGGTGTCGATTAGAACTACGTTGGAAAAACACTAAACAAATTTTTCAGGTTTGAGTCTTACTTACGTCTTCAGCCACTACAGCCCCCACATCTGTTCTATTGAGCTAATTTCCAAAATCCAGATTGAATAAACTGAAACCGGTAGTAGTAAACTGGAGTGGTGGTAGGGAATGAGCCTGACACGCGTCCGTTCTCTCCTTCCATACGTCTACTTCTTGCGATACTAATATGCGTCAGAAGATAAATGCTTAATGACAATGAACCACATCCATCATTTTAAAAAGCAGCACGCACATGGACCCGCTCTAAAAATTCACAGCTGAATTTATCACTATGTCTGGTCTCCTGCTACTGGATTCAACATGGAAAAATAAACAATGGGGAAGTGATCAGGGCATGACAGTCATGACATAGGAGCCGATAACTACCTGTCAACTTCTTTTCTTTATATTCTTCCCATCAAATTTCATGAAGAAGAAACTGTTCCGGATTCCGATCAAATAAATCCATTCTTTCCTCAAATCAATCTCCCTCAGCTCGACCCAAAAAAAACTGATTTGAGAACAATGGATCATTTTAAGAAGCCACCGGAATTAACGCCTATTAATTTTATTCCTAAAGTAAACGGATATTATTGAAGAAACCTTAGCATATTCTCTCCATGCAAAAGGCAAGAGAGTCCTCAAGAACTCCTCAAGAACTGAAGCTGCTACAGCATAATTATACACAAAGGATGACAGCCAATTTTGCTAGAGTAGTGGCCACCAGTTAGATTTTTTTGAAATTTTTTATATAGCATCTCTGAAGTAAACGATGCAACTTTTCCGGATGAAATTTTTAGAATTTCGCTTTTCTTTGACCTCTGGAGGTCACCAAAGCTCAGTCAGCCGACCACACCGATCGGGTCAAGTGATACGTCAATCAAAAGGGCTTGATGTCTTGATTCTAAAAATATACTGCACTTGACCTTTTTAATGTACAGCATGACCACCAGGGTTCACCGAACCTTACGCTGAACCTTATATGACCTCTGGCGGCCATGTTATGCATTAAGGTCAAGTATGGTATAATTTTGGAATCAGGAGATTAAGCCTTTTTGATTGACGTATCACTTGACCCGATCGGTGAGGTCAGCTGGCTGACCTTTGGTGACCTCCAGAGGTCAAAGAAAAGCGAAAATTCTAAAAATTTCATCCGGAAAAGTTGTATTGTTTGCTTCAGAGATGCTATATAAAAAACTTCAACAAAATCTAACGGGAGGCCATTACTCCAGCAAAATCGGCCCTCCTCCTTTTGGCTATGATGAAAATTTCATAGAAAGGCCGCAAAGCATCAGGGGGTGTCAAGTGAAGAAAAAAAAATAAGAGATGCACCCCACGATTTTTTCAATCCAAACCTCCCATTATTGTATAGTAAGTGGTTCAATTTTTAAGAAATTCATTTTAACTGAGCACTACTACTACTTTTTCTAAATGCTCCTACGATATTTTGATGTAGACGAACCACCTCCCACGCTTGTGTTTGATCTCTGGGGGACTTTCACCCCGAGGGGGAAAGTCAGGCTTAGGAAATAAACTTTCCCTCTCATACCCAGCGGTGGGTGGCCACCTTTAATTTTTACTAAGGAGCCCAGTTTTCAGAAAATGAGATTGCTGTAGAGATGACAGCGGAAATGAAAGTTAATACTAGAAGTGAGGAGAAAAAGGGAGTGAAAGTATCACGACCAACCACTACTGGGATCACCCCCTTTCAAACATTCCAGTCCACTGCTTTTAGAGATCTAATTTACTTTCCTCTTGTTCTCAATTTTTGAGTAGAGAATAGGAGGA
>JABASM010002156.1:0-11839 GCA_019776545.1 Brachystomella parvula | reverse complement strand
TCATCGTCATTAATTAAATCATGTCTTGACCGAAAATTATGATTTTGGCATCAAAATTTAGAGAATTGTAATACGAACAAATAGATGGGCGGAAGTCCCATAACCACAACTTTTGCTGTAGAAAATTTTCAGAAAACTGAAATGCATCTACAAAATTGTAGATGCACGTGGGGTACGAAGAGTTTAGGGGGGGTTTCAGTTAACAAGAATTTGATTTTGTTACCAAGGGTAACCTTTGCGCCCGAATCGAGTTTTGTGCCTAACAACAACTTTGAACCATCATTTTTCATGTTTGCTTAACTTTACAAATTAGTTTTCAAAAACTGCGCACAGCTTTCACCGAATAAACAAAATCAGCCGAAAATATCGTTACTGAAAGTGGTCATCTTTGGGTACATTTTCCGACACCAGTTCTAGTCCTGTTGCCTCGATCATGGTGTCAAATTGAAGGTACATACGTCAGCAACAGTCGTAAGTACTATTGGAATCGGTAGATATTAAGTGTCACCCGAGATATCAACAACGTGAGACTGAAATTCAGTCCGAATTCCGAAAAATGGGTTCAGGGAAAAAAAATTGCCACGCCCAGGAGTTGAAACAATTCGATCCCATACTTACAACTGTTCAGAATCGCTTTTCCTTCAATTTAACGTATCAACAAGCTCTACAGGTCTATTGGTTCGTCCGGAAAACGTACCGGAAGTTGACTGTTTTTCCCGTGCTGTTAGCATGATGAAAAAAGCTGAAACCCCCCCCCCCCCTTAAGTAAAGTATGTCTAACAACTAAGTCAACAAATTTGGTGAGACTATTAGAAATCGACGCTTTGAGATAATTTAATGTTTGAACAGCCTAAAATATTCAGCTTTTCATGTTGTTGTCGAAAATTGGTTCATTTATCCTTAAACTCTTATTTTTAAAAATATGGCAGCCAAAAAAAAAATATTTTTTGGATTCTTTTCACACTCAAACACTCGAACTTCCATCGAAGGGTACGGGTAGACCCTTAGAGGCAATCCAACTTCTAAATAACCTGAAATATACAGTTTTTCGAGTAGATGTTGCCAATGGGCTCAATCATCCTCGAGAGCTTACGTTTAAAAATACGGCGTCCGGATAAAGAAACGGGAATTTTAGCGTTTCGGGAAATTCTTGTGCAGAGGGCTTTGTAAGATGGGATGTGGAATTGGAATGCAGAGTATACGAATCAACCCTTTGAGATATTTGAACAAGTAAACAGCCTATAAAATTTGTCTTTTCCAGCTGTTTTTGAAAATGTGTTCAATGATCCCTTCACTTCTACTTTTGAGTCCGTGGCAGCCAAAAATATAAAATTTGCCGTTTGAAAAGTAAGAAAAACTTTTTTTCGCTTTTTGGCTGCCGTAATTTTAAAAATAAAAGCTTAAGGATAAATGAACCCATTTTCAACAACTACATGAAAAGCTGAATATTATAGGCTGTTCAAACATCAAATTATATCAAAGCGTCTATTTTTAATCGTGGCCCCAAATCTGTTGACTTAGTTGTTAGACATACTTTAATGTAAGTAGAAGTATTGCCACTTTTAGTTCCTTACTAGCTTTTCTCGCTTATAGAATTCACGCTGCCAAACACAAGATCCAGGTCTTCAGAGAACAGACAACTTCGATGACTGAGCAGGTCACGGAATGTCATGCTTTGAGAACGGTACCTGAATTATATTCGAATAGGTATCCTTGAGGCTTGGATATGGATCGAGAAATTAAAATGTTTCGCTTACCTGTCGAGAAACGTGATGTTTGAATTCGGGAGGAGTTCTGAAATCGGAGTGTCCAAAGCCCCATTTGGCTTTTCTGGGAATTTCTCATGAAGTACCTTGACCACGAGCGTTCCAAGTACCCCCTATGAAATGCAGTAAATAATCAAAAAGGGCAAAGATACGAAGATTCTGCTTTTGTACACCTACGGACATAGGAATAGAGTCCCAAAACAATTTTTTTTTTCTATCTTCACAATGCTGTTACATGAAAACATATTTTTTTTGAAAAATTTAAAGACGTGAAGTTACATTTTTGCTTTACAGTTCGGAAAGGACCTCGCAACAATAACATTATGAAAATAACATTACAACTTTTAAAGAAACCTTGCGGCCTTAACCCAGTTTTTGACGTAGAATCGATTGGTTGAAACCATTTTTTTAAAATTTGAATTGGTTAGACCTCTAGAGATCACCAAAGGTCAGCCCCTTGATCCCATGAATCTGAGCAAGCGATACGTCAATCGTAAGCTATTCATTCCCTGATTCTAGAAATATACTACACTTGACCTTTTAGCCCACAACATGGCCGCTAGAGGTCACTTAACGTTCAGTGAAAGTTTCGGGACTGACCTTTGGTGACCTCCCGAGGTCAAACCAATTGGAATTTAAAAAAATGGTTTTCACCAATCGATTCTATGTCGAAAACTTAGTTAAGACTGCAAGATTTCTTTTAAAGTTGTATGGGGCCCCTTTCATAATGTTTTTGTTGCGAGGTCCTTTTGAAGAACTGTCAGTACGCATCGAATCCGCGTTCGTCTTCGACCGAAAAGAAAAAAAAACCGAAACCAAATCCTTCTTCCAGTAAAAATTTCAAACAAACTCGAGACTAAAACATTGCTTCTCGGATGAGAAAGGGAACTAGATTCTTTGCGAGCGGTGAATTAATAAATCCATGCAGCTTTATACTACTGAATGTTTGGTCCCCTAACTTAGTCCTGCACGAAGAACTATTTTTAACGCCCTTACGGCTTCGGTAATTCATGTTTAGCTGCAGCAGTTAGGAAGCGTTTCTATCTTTGCTTGAACCTAAGTAGCCAAGGGGTTTTTTAGCCTAGAGAATCTGCTTATGACCCAATATGAGATTTTATTTTTCACCGAAGTCGTAGTGTGTTTGGGAGGGAGCGCTGCGATCTAGGAATTTTGTTAAAAGATCTTTACCTTGGTAATGGACCCAACAGACATGAGTGTTTTCACATCGGCTGGAATTTTTTCCTTGACATTTTTATACCCATAGCCTTTGGCAAGGGCCACTTCGCCATTCTCAACAACTGTGAGAATCAGACCAGGAACTTTGTTAGCCAGCATGTACACATCCTCAATATAGGTGTCTATTTTCTCTTCCTGAACTTGAGATACACCGTAGACGGCGGTGGAATAGAGGGCCACTAACAGAAACAGTTTAAAATAGTTAAGCTCCATCTTGTTAGTTGAAAAGCCGGAATCGATAGCTCACTGGATTTACTGTTTTTGATAGTTTTGTTTACGTAATCAGCTTGCAAACTTCGAGTGGTTGATAATATTTATAACGAAAAAAATTCCAAAAAATTGAGCAACAGATTGATAGAAAAAAATCATCAGGATTAGAAGTTAAGTTGAAGTACTTGGTTTGCCCAGGAAAAAAATTTTTTGCTGCGAATATTTCGATGCGCAGAAGTATTTTACGACGGAGTTTTTAAAATCGCGAGTATTGGTTTATCGTTTGCAGGATGGCCGTGCGGACCAATAAGGTCTTCTCTTTGTTTACTGGTAGCGTAGCTGGACGTTTCAATTCACGTTTCTCTCCAGCTAAATTGCGTACTACCTGTGAAATTTCCACTCGTCGACAAAATAAAAAATTTGCGGTTCTGATTTGTATCGTTTTCAAAAACACTCACTTGTGTTATTGAAGGCTCGTATTTTTCTTTGTATTAGTAGTACTTGCTTTGCTTCCTTGACTGGTTAACAGGCAGAGACAGAAGAAATAGCGGAAGAGCTCAAGCCGTTCGGCAATTCGTATGCCGTCTCATCTCGTACTGATACATGGCCGCCAGAAGTCAATTATTGTAAACAGACGTCGCGGTGTGCCCGCGGTGGCCGTGCTGTTGACTTTAAGGCCAAGCGTAGTATATTTATAGAATCAGAACTTCGATTCCTTTTGGTCGACGTAACATTTGGTCGGATCGGTAAAGTCATCTGACTGACCCTTGGTGACCTCCAAAGAGCAAAGCAAAACAAAGGAGAAAGCAAATGAGAAGCCAAAAAAGATCTTCCTATGGATTTCAATGAAACTTGGTGAGATAGTACTAGCGTCCAAACTTTGGTACCGGTCGAAAGTGGACCATTGACCCTGAGGGATATATACAGCTACCCAAAGGTTGGTCACTTGACCTCATGAATTCGGACAAGTGATGCATCAGTCGAGAGAGCTTGGTCTCTTTATTCTAGGAATGCATCATGATTGACATTTTCGGCGTAGAACGTTGCCGACTTGGAGGTATGGATCTAGGCCAGCTACCTGCCAACTCTAATTGAATTCCATCGGAGGATCTCACTTCCTAACTTCTAACCTTAAACCCTAATCTTCTAATTCTAGCATTCTAACCCTAAAAATTGAACCCCACCCTAGGGATGGGCACCGAGCCGAGCCAGCTCGCGAGCCGAGCCGCGAGTCGAGCCGCGAGCCGAGCCGAGCCGAGCCGGGGCAAAGTGCTCGGCCTCTCGAGCTGGATATTTTTTTTCCGTTACAATTAAAACGTCTCTAACCCCGTCAGATTTACTTAAAATGTTTTATATAATACATCTGAAGCATAAGCAATAACTTTTATAGATGAAATCTCTCCGAAATCGTTTTCATTTGACCTCCAGAGGTCACTAAAGGTCAGCCATCTGACCTCACCGATCAGGTCAAGTGATACGTCAGTTGAAAGGGCTTGATGTCCCGAGTCCAAAAACGTACCACACTTGACCTTTTTAATGTATCACATGACCGCTAAAGGTCATTTGAAGTCTAACGTTTGGCGACCCCTGGTGGCCATCTTGTACATTAGGAACGTCAAATGTGGTTAGTTTATAGAACAGGGAATCAAGCGCTTTCGATTGACTTATCACTTGACCTGATCTGCGAGGTCAGCTGACTGACCTTTAGTGACCTCTTGAGGTCAAGAGAAAGCAAAATTTGCCCTACCTATATGTTTAAATTTTTGGCTTAGTTAGATCGAATGACAAATCTTGCTACTATGAAGTCCCCCAGCTATTGCGGATTAGAATTAATGAGTAACCAGCATGGTGTACATTGCATGAGTTTCCTCTAGGAAAATGCTGAGTTAAGTGTGACGGAAACTGTTAATATTGACCCCATTTGATATAAAGCATTTGTCTATTACCCATACGACCGCTTATAATTATACCATTAAAAAAACAAGCCGCTCGCTAGCCAGCTCGCGAGCCGCGAGCCGAGCCGAGCCAGCAAAATGTCGCTAAAAGCGAGCCGAGCCACGAACCGAGCTGAGCCACGAGCCGAGCCAAGCCGAGCCAAAAGGCGGCCAACTCGGCTCGGCTCGTGCCCATCCCTACCCCACCCCCTCCTGAAACGAAAAACCGGACCCCTCCCTAACTATCCTTCACATCCGGACTTAAATATTTTCTTTTTCAGCTCTCCACAGGACGACTCGGAGGCATAGACATGGAAACGGGCGCTCGGTTAGTCTAGACTAACTAGACTAACCGAGCTCCCGTTTCCATGTCTATGCTCGGAGGTGTCCACTTCAAAGTTTTCGAATTTTGAAGAGTTTGAAGGCCTTTTAATCGAAAGATGGAAAAGGGCGAGGCCAGGAACATTTTGTACATTGGTGAGAAACGGTGGCCAACTGAGTTTTGGTTTGGAAAATTAGTGTTCCTAGTATTGTTTGTCACAAGGTAGGATAATCTTGTTTGATACAGAGCAACTGGTGGAGAATAGAAGAAAATTTTGATCTAAATTTTACATTCCCATGGAAACCGAGGGAAACTTAAGAGAAAGGAAAAATGCGAAAAAGTGTAGAAATGAAAAATAATCGAGTTACAACATAACCTGTTTAGCTTTAGTTTCTTTCCCCGTCCACAACACCACCAACCTTATTATAGGTGCAGAGAGTGAAGCTTGCTTTTGACTAGTTAGACAGAGAGAGAAGAAAAAATATCGGAACAGAACCTCGAGATCAGCTCCTCGGTCCAGCTACCCTCGCTGTGGCAGGAAATATCTCTCATCCTTTCAGTATCCCGTGTTTTACGTTTCGCATTCTAGAATACGAGCCGCGACCTCACATACGACATACGAGTTGCTGAACAGTGGGTAGGAAGGACGACGAAAGCTCTTCCCCAAAGGGAAATGCCTTGGCAACTTCGATCCTCCGTATTGCTAGCCTTATCTGTCTTCCTTACACCCGAACCTGTAGTTACACAGTGCCCTCCTCGTAATGGTTACTACAACTTGGAGTGCGATAACGACGACACATGCGGCCGAGACAATGGACTAAAGTGTTCATTTGACATTCCAAGGTGTTGCAAATGCCATTCCCAAGATCATGTTTACGATTCAAATAACAAAAAGTAAGTTCAAATCCAAGTACAGGATTTTGCACCCTGAGCTTCTCAAGGCCATAACTCCCATAGATTTGAGTGAAAGCTGGAATTCGGAACAGTAACACGGCAAATGCATGTTGAATGCTACTACAGTAAAATCCGCTTAAAGCAACACAGTTTGGGAGCCAGGAATTCGCGTTGCTTTTTTAAGCGTTTGTTGCTATACGCATTTAACAACAATTTGTTGCTATAAGAATCAATGCGACAACCCTCGTCTTTACTGTAATCAAAACTATAAAATACACTACCACATATAAACCATACATACTATACTACTAGAATATTAATCCTTGGTTTGAAAATATGACGTGATCTTGGATTGAACCCTGCAAGTGCGGTGAGAAGCGTAGGCATCTGCCAGTTGCCCTTGCTTTTTTCCAGAGCGTAAGGAATTTATAATTTTCACTATTTCAGCCCAGGTAATTTTTTCCAAATTCGAATTGGTTTGGCCTCCAGAGGTCACCAAAGGTCAGTCCCTTGACCTCACCCATCTGAACAAACGATACTTTGATCGAAAGAGCTTGTTGTCCTGATTCTAAAATGTACTACACTAGACATTTTCAAAGTAAAACATGGCCACCAGAGGTCGCCAAACCTTTTTCTCAACGTTAAATGACCTCTGGCGGCCATGTTTTACTTTGAAAATGTCTAGTAACCTTCTTTTGGTGACCTCTAGAGATCAAACAAATTCGAGTTTGGAAAAATATCCTCAATGCTAACAGAACTAGAAACTTCGATGTTTATTTTAAGACCAGTAATTAGTGCAAGCAATAGAACCGTGATTTTATGTGAAAAACCTTGAGCGATTACGGAGGGATTAAGGACGCGCTATAGGTTTTGTTATTTTTTTTTCGTCGCTATGGGTTATTTTTGAGGTATGCGGTGTTAGTGAGTTGTTAATTAAACAAAAGTAATTATAATCGTCTAAAAACGAAATTTTGCTTTTGTCCAGAAAATGTACCGAAATTTGACGATTTTCCCATGCTGTTTCTATGGGGAAAAAACCTATAGCCCGTCCTTAAGAGTTAAAAAGTCACCAAACTCCTTCAAAGTCCTATTTTGTTGTTATAAAAAAGCCAAAAATACCTAATAATTTTGTGAAATTGCGTTGTTGTACCCGTATGTTGTTAAACGCGATTGTTTGTTTTAACGCGTTTTTAGCCCATGCTAAATACATTGGAACCAAACAAGTGCTTAAATCATTGTTGCTTAATACGTTTTGTTGCTGTAGAGCGTGTTGCTGTAAGCGGATTTTACTGTATGAATTTTTTCTCCGGATGGTGGTTGGAAATCAGGTGGACAGTCTTGAAACGAAAATACATTCTCCCACAATGTTCCAGATTCTCTTTTTAAAAGTGTGGAACTGGTCACGGGAAGCTGATTAATTGTAAATTCAGTAGTTACCGATGCACGAAAATCAAAATCGCTTCCTTGCATTTTAAAAGGAGTTTCATGGATTTTCACACAAATACCGTATTTTCTGTAATAGTGACCCTGGGGCACAATTAATTCTGACAAATTTCTACCCTGGGGCACTATTGGAAACTGGGGCACTATTAGAGACTGGGGCACTGCGCAAAGTTACATAAGCTGCTGAGGTTCCAGGGAAATTAATAACTTATTTGTCGAAGCAACCCACAAAATCAGTAGTTTTAAAGTGTTGCGTAACAATTGGCTAGCCTTCGTCGGTACTTTCAGAGTCGTAGCTCTGGTCGTCACCTGTGTCAACCTTTCCAGCGTTTTCAACCCAATAGTCATTCATGGCTGTGGTCTCTAGCACTAACCTAGCTGCTATAGCTGAGACAGAAACGAAAATGACGGCACGAAAAGAACAAAGAATAACGCTCGTATCTCATTATTTTAGGGCTAAAACTGGTTGTATTAAGGGCATGCAGATTAAATTAAATTCACTCAAGAAGTTCACGCTTCCCAGAGCTTCAACGCTTCAACTGCATGAGTCAACTTGGGAGCCATGGCTTGAATACGTTTCTTGAGTGAATTTCTCTCAAATCTGCATGTCCTTACCGTGTGATTGATTAAGGTCGTCATAGCGGCCTCCCACACAACCCTTGTGTCGCCCTCTCTCTCTCCCTTCCTCTTTGGCTGAAATGAGCAAACTCTTTTTCACTCAACTCATTTTCTCCCTTCTCCTGCAGCTCATCTGCTGAAAAGAGAATGAGAAAGTGAGTGTGTGAGAGTGGGCGACACAAGGGTAGTGTGGGAGGCCGCTATGACGACCTTAATCAATCACACGGTATTACAGTGTGGTACAGATAGTAGGAAACGAGGACACCCCGCACTTCACATCCCCACCCTCCAAACTAGACAAAGACGGGCAAATACGTCAATATAGCCATATACAATTCAGATATGTTTGCCCATACATTTCATGGGTGGGGGTATGAAGTGCGGGGTATCCTCGTTTCCTACTATCTGTACCACACTGTACCGTATGATTGATTAGTGTCGCGATAACCTTCCTCCCACACAAACCCATGTCGCCCTCACTCTCACCGCAAGTCGCAAGAGAAAGAGGAAAATGAGGAGGAAGTGAGAGAGAGAGGGCGACATGTGTTTGTGTGCTCGGCTGCGGGTAGCCGCTATCGCGACGCTAATCAATCATACGGTACTTTCTTCTCTTTGTTTTCAAAATTGCATAGTCTGGCGCGCTATTCGAGACTGGGGCACTACCGTGCGATTGATTAGTGTCGCCATAGCGGCCACCCATGTGACGTCTTGTCGCCCTCTCTTCCTCCCTTGCTCTTTGGCTGAGAGTGAGATGGGGGAACTCTTTTTCACTCAACTCTTTTTCTTCCTTCTCTCGTGGCCCCCATCAAAAAAGAGAATGTGAAAATGAGTGTGTGAGAGTGGGCGACATCGGTTTGTCTGGTTGTGAGCGGGTGGCCGCTATGGCGACATTAATCAATCGCACGGTATTAGAGACTGGGGCACTATTCAATACTAGGGCACAATTACAGAAAATGCGGTATGAAAGTTTTGTGAAGCGGAGAGGTGAAAGCTAAGCAAAGCTATAATTCAGGTACTGTCATGATAAGCGCAAAGCAATTGTTTTTGTGAAGCTAGAATTTGTTAGCGTAGGCTTCAAGTTAAGTTTCACAGCGTTAGCGGAACCGAAAAGGAGAAACTGAGACGCCAAGGGCCTGGGGAAGTGTAATTTTTATTAATAGCGCTAGCTGTCCGTCCTGACGTCCGTTCGCGCGATAACTCAGCAACGGTTGATCGGATTCACTTGATTTTTGGCATGAGAGTATTTTAAGGTCAGTGCTCGGTCAAGTATCAGACTGATCGGTGAAGTTTTGAAAATTTTCGATTTTTAGCCCATATGTGTATATGGTACATACGATAAATATGTGCATAGGTGTTTATGTCCATGTGTGTATATGTGCATGTCTGGATACACCCGGTACACCCCCATATACACCTGGTATACCCCCATATACACCTCGTCTACCCCCATATACACCCGGTGTACCCCCATATACACCCGGTATACCTCCGTATGCACTCAGTATACCTGGTATACCCGGTTCATTCGCGCTATTCCATACATCCGTGTTGCACGGTTTATTTTTATGGGGAGAGCGGGTGGTGCGCCTTTAATCCAATAAATAAAGATTCTTAGTCTGTTTATCCGAAAAATAGAACTCCTCAGTCACTATCAGCTTGATTGAAGCGAATGACTGATGGACACATCAAGCTTCATATGTAGTTTGTCCCAATACCGAAAAAATTGAAAAAAGGTCATTACTGACCTTAGGGTCATGTTTAACAAAGGGGAGAGTTTCGGTGAAAATGTATTTTCTTCGATTTTTCTGAAAATTTATATAAAACATCTCCGAACCATATTTAACAATATTTTTCTACTAAGTGAAATTTTTTGAAATTGACCTCCCCTCGACCATTGGAGGTCATCAAAGGTCAGTCTGCTCATCTCACCGATCGGGTCAAGTGATGGGTCGATGGAAAGAGCTTGAAGTCCTGATTCTAAAAATATACCACACTTGAATTTTTATTGGACAGCATAGCCGCCAGAGGTCGTTTGATCAGCGTAAGCTTTTGCGACCCCTGCCGACCATGCTGTACATTACAAAGTCCGTATATTTTTAGCATCAGGACCACAACTCCTTTTGATTGACGTATCACTTGACCCAATCGATCTCGACTTTTGATGACCTGCAAAGGTCAGGAGGGGGGAGGGCAAGTTTCGAAAAATTTCGAAGTTCCTTTGGCAAAATCGGCTTTCCTTTTGTCGAAGGAGTTGACAAGTGGTTTACTCGAAACGTCGTATACAAAGAAATCTTTCATTGATCCTAAAGTAAGAGATCCGTAGTTCCTAAGTGCGCTCAACCCCGATGACGAGAAAAAAAAACTGAAAAGCACGTCAGGCATTAAGGCTGGATCAACGCATCTGCACACACCGGTCATTCTACAGTGACCGGGGCGGCGAGACATTTCGGCCGAAGGCCGAAACCGCCTCGTTCATAATTAAAACCTTTCATTTTATTGATTCATAGATTAAGAAGAGCATCTAATTTTAAGGCTACGGGTACAGGTTTAGAAATACTAAGGGAAAAACAGGTTCGCACAGCTTTTTGGATCCGAACTCCAAGGTAGAATTTCCGGAACAATCCTAGTTTAGTTACCCCAATTAGGATTCTCCCATAAGAGGTCGAATTTCCCGCTGTTTTTTAACCTAACAACTTATGGACATAATTTTCTTGGAGTAACTAAGCTAGGATTATACCGAATTTCCCATGGTAGAAATAACCGAAATCAGCTTCCTAAAATGTTGGCGTCTTTTTCGGTGAAACGTTAGTAGAATCGCTTCTTACAAAAAATTGGCAGTGTTTAGGGTACCTCAATTAATTACTCTTCCGAATTTCAGCGAATTCCATAAACATTGGTCGGAATTATGGCTTTGACAATTTCGGTCTTTATAGGACGCCCTCTGTATACCGAATATCATCTTATCGAAGGATAATTTTTTGCTAAAAAAGTAGCAAGTATTTCGTACTCAAACCTGACGAGAAATTGCCGAGAAGGGGCACCTTGTGACCCGCTTTCACCCAGAGTTCATGGCCTTTTCAGTTTGAACTTTTTACCCTCAAGCTTTAGCGGAGAGGGTATAAGGATCCTGCGTGCCGGTAGGGGGAGGGAGGTCCGGCCGGCCAGCTATAATTCCAATTACCAGGAACTATTCCAATGATCGTTGGAAATATTAATGGTCATTGGAAATATTAATGGTCATTGGAAATATTACCCGGTAATAATCCCAATTGCCAGGAACTATTCCAATGGCCTTTTCGTTGCCATTGTTTTGGTATGTATGTATGTTTTGTGGAGAGGGGAGAAAGTCTATTAAAGAGACAGCCTCCCCTGGCAACTAGGCTTACACGTTAACGGTAGCCCATTTTGCACTCTCC
>JABASM010002155.1:0-11842 GCA_019776545.1 Brachystomella parvula | reverse complement strand
CGGCAAAACGGCCGGACACACTGATTCCATGACTCTCATCGCTTAACAGCTTGAGAGTAAAAAGACGCCGCTGACACCGCGTAACGGTAAAAACTATAGCCTCCTTCACTATTCTAATCAAGTTCCTAATTGTTTCTGCTAATTATTCATTACATCGTCAACTAGAATTGTGATGGAAGTATTCCCGCTGCGGAATAATAAACCCCCTTGCCTCTTTAATCAAGTTTTCGAATAATTCAAAAACTTAATTGAGTATACAAAAAAGTTTTTCTTGTTGTGGGAGGAAACTCAGCTGCTACTTTGTTGTGGCACGGAACTTGTGTGGGAGGAAGGTGAAAAAGAAAGAGAAAGGAGTGACTGGAGAAAGCCCAAAAAGCTAAAAACCCGACAGAAATGCGACTCGTGATTTACCATTCCATGGCGTGGGTTGTGGACGTGTCACTCAAGATAGCCATTCCAGTGCAGGCACCATCTCAGTAAATACCTCACAGTAAAAAGGTCACAAAAGCCAAGCTCGGCTAAAATATTTGCACAGCGAAAACCCAAGAAAGTCCAAAATCTTGACCAAACAATTAGTTCTCCACGTTTTCCACTCTCGAGGATTTTCTCTTGGACTGAGGCTCGTGCAAATGTGACTCACTTCTCGTTAAAACTTTATCTTTGAAGGATGCAGGCCAAAAGTACCCCTCGGCTAATATTGATGAGCGCACTGCATATTTGGTAGTACGGAATTTGTAGTTAAAAAGCTACGTTGACACGTGTAACCCTCAAGCTGGTTTTTTAAAAGTATTGACAGTTTGAAACATCAAAAGCAGATGACCAATTCTGGTCCCAAAGAAGTGGGCGAGTAACCTTTCCAATGATTCGTATTCTTTCCAATGACAAGAATTCGCCTTACTAAAGCATCGCAAGAATGCGATTTTACGATTACTTAGGGAACGGTTATTCCAGAGCGAATCCTTTATTTCTTTAGGTTCTGTTAATAATTTGGATTAGTAATTTGGCCGAAATTCGGGAATATATCGGGAATATTACTGCTCATTAGGGAATATTACTGCCATCGGGAATATTACTGTCATTGGGAATGTTACTGCTCATTGGGAATATTACCGGCGCATTGGGAATATTACTGTCATCGGGAATGTTACTGCCATTGGGAATGTTACTGCTCATTGGGAGTATTACTGTCATTGGGAATATTACTGCTCATTGGGAATGTAACCGGCTCATTATGAATATTACTGTCATTGGGAATATTAGTGCTCATTGGGATTAAAGCATGGCGGACGGACGGAGGGACGGAGGAACGGACGGCAGACCCCCCTCCCTACGATCCTTACACCCTCTCCGCTAAAGCTTGAGGGTAAAAAAGTATTTTTTGATAAGTCAAAATCGTCTCCTAAACACATAAAGGTCAAGCACAGGTTCGCAGGAAATTTATCTTGATTTGGCATAAAATTTTCGGCGTTTATAAGGCAAAAGGAAAGCAAAAGTTACTGCAGAAGCTAGGAATAAAAATACAAACTGTTGAGAGGGAGGGCGCAACAAAAATAAAACTGTTTTCTCCCAACAAACGAATTTTGCTACGTCAGAATAAGGAAAAATTAATTTTCGGGGTGCCATTTAATGGACCTTTAAATTTTCCTTAGATTGCCTTTAGAAACGATTTTTTTTTGCCTTTACTGACAATGCCATTACTTAATTTTTTTTTGCTACCTTTACGTAATACTGAAACTGCCTTTTCCCCATAGCCTTTAAAAATATGCAACTGCCTTCATGGACTCGTTTATTTACAAATTTAGAGCCTAGTTCTCCAGGCTGCGACTTTACATCTCTGGGTTTCCTCTGGAGCACGAAAGTGCATTTTCCTAGCAAAAACCTAACATCATAAGAACCTATGGAGTGTAGCAGTTTTCGTGCTCAGAGTAAACCCAGAGTGTAAAATAGCCTCCAGGCTGCATAGGACTCCAACTTTCTCCAGTTGGGTTTGGTAGTGTATTTCATGACGTCCTTCTCCGTGATCGCATTTATCCCCGAAGCTGGAATGTAGAAAACGGTACCTTCGGCGTTCGTCACAGGTTTTTTTCGGTTCTCGTCCCTTGCCTTCAGGTGCATAGCCCTCGAACCATCGATTAAAATTCTTCAGATACTCTTCCTCAAAATAGATGCAAAAGTCCTCAGCCACTTTTTTTTAGTAGGGGGGTGAAACATCATTTTCGCTGTCAGAGTCGTCAAAATGTTCAAATTCAGAGTAAACGGACACGTCTTTGTCTTCTGCAATCGTCGAAAGGACTAATTACATGACTTANTGAAACATCATTTTCGCTGTCAGAGTCGTCAAAATGTTCAAATTCAGAGTAAACGGACACGTCTTTGTCTTCTGCAATCGTCGAAAGGACTAATTACATGACTTACTACTTTCAAAGGTCATTAAGATAATAGTAAAGGTAATCTGGGAAACTCCAATGGCCAAGTCAGCTGCAGGCGAAAAAAAATCAAATCTAATGGCTGAGTAAGGTATTTTTAAAGGTCCGATAATATTTTCCCTTAATTTTCGTACTACAAGGCTACAAGTACAAGTTAAATCTGGCGGTGCTTTTTTGATGGCTGCTGCAGGAATTTCACCAAAGAAATACGTAGATATAATCAGCGAAATTTTTCTGGCTTAGGTAGGTGGTATTAACATTTTTCAAATCTCGTTATGCTTCCGGAAAGTAACAGGATGCTTTCAAAGTTGCCTTTAGCATGTTCTGCGAAATATACGGCTCTGCCGGTGTCTTAGATTTATTATTTGGAAAAATTCCTCTACGTGTTATAACTACAAAAAAAAAGAAAGCTGTTAAAATAAGCTTTGTTTCCTTGAAGCTACTGGTTTCACGATCATTGGAGATAAAGGGAGACAAAGGGCAGACTCTCAGAGTTCGCAATTTTGGTTGAGGCAGGCGTAAGCGTAACTATAGTCTAAAAAGCTTTAATCCACGCTCGGGCAAGGGTATAAACCATAAGCGGAATCGCAGTTACACCTTTTCCGAACAAAATGTTATAATCTACGCTCGTATTTACGCTTTTTAGGAAATCTCGGAGCGTAATCGTAAATCGTATTCCAGCCGTATTTCATTTCAGCGTAATATACGCCTGCAAATGCTGGACATTCTTTTGGATTCTGTGCAACTGTCATAAATAATGGCTTACCCAGTTTTCCAAAAGCCCATTCTTCCATAAAGGATGAGTAGGCGGGTAGAATATGAAGGAGGGAGACCATTAAGTCCCCGGTTGCTAAGCTCAGAATCAAAGGTCCACCACCAGTTCGAAGTCTTTGATACCTGAGAAAAAATCCTCAGATTACATGACGCTGAGTCTAATTCCCTGGGTATAGATTTTCCATTCATTCTTTACAAGTTCAAATTAATTAATCACATGAATTTCAGGAGAAAATAAGAAAATAAAAGACATAAAAATATATAACTTGGGATAAAAGAATTTACGCTTTCCCAAACCAAGACAATTCCCCATCAACGAAAACACTCGGGAGAGGAAACATTCAATTATACCTTGTAAAAATGCAGAGCACGAGTCCATTCCCTATGCTCCCAACAACACCAATAACGACAAGCAGAATTCCTGTTGTGTAGTGGATGATTTTCCGTGAATATGGATCATTCGAAATTCCAAAGCCCAGCGTCGCATTGTCTTCGCTGAATGACAGATCCAGACTTATCCCTCCAGGGTCAATGGTGACGAAGGGTTTGATTTCTCCATTCATTTCAAGGCAGTGAAGAAGAAATGATTGAAGGTAAACATCATCATGAGCTGACTCAACCCTTACCTAATCTTGTCATTCTCCTCATATTATTTGTCCAACGGGGATTTAATCAGCCCTAACATCTTTTCTTCTCGCTAGTATAGAAAAATCATAAAACCTATTATCCTGTTCGCTCCAGAACATCAATTATTTTCTCTCAAAAACACCTATAGATTATTTTTTATAGAATATAAAAGAAATATTTTACGTCAAACTAGAAAAAGGAATGGGGGGTACGTGACTTTGAGGAAGTTCATTACGTTACTCTTCTCTAGCTTGTCATTTATAAAAGGTATTTTTCTAATTTAATGACGGCCGCGTTCGCTTGTAATTAAATTGTTTTCTAGGTTAAGCTTTTAAGAGCCAATAATTTGGAAAAAGGAAAAACTTTTTTTTTCCATTCCCTACCCATTTACTGAAAAAATGTAATTCTTATTTTGCTCTATATATTTTGATACTAACGAGGAAAAGCAGCAATAAGGGAATAAAGACAAAATAGTAGATTAATTTTCTTAAGAAATTTTGTTTTTTTTAAAGTCAAGTAAAAATAAGTTGTTCAACACAGAAAATACTTTTGTGAGTTGGGGAATTTAAGTTTGACAAAATAGAAACTCTAAGAATTCGGCCTACTTGAAAGAATCGGATGTTTTCTCACCGCTTTTGTTCTTTTCAAATTGAAAGTTGAAGTTTTGAAGGCAAGGAGGAAGGAGAAAGTGTGAAAATCCGGTTGAATGGATTAGTTGTCTTAGGAACTGAGGAAAAGAAAGCCACAGCAGCATCCACAACTACTGGCAGCACGAGACTGAATCTTTTTTCGCCTTTTTCCCTCCCCTACTTTCTCCACAACTTTCTCCTGCACGCAAAAGGAAAGAGCGTGCGTTAACGACTAAAGAAGTGGAGATGTATTACTTTCTCTCAATCTTCCTCTGCTAGGGTGCATTATTGGACATCTGAGGATTATGTTATTACGGCATGAACACGCAACACATAACAATACCAACCTCATCTATATATTTTTCCATTATTTTCCAATACAGATTCTATGTATCCTCCGGAATTTTCTTTACATATAAGTTAAATTTTGGATTAAGTAAGGATTTAGTTTGGAGAAACATTGTCAAAAAGCCAAAGTAGAAAAGGTTTAGAGGAATCCTTCCGCGCCATCGAATTACCTTCACGGGGGATAGCAATTGGTAGCTGGGAGGGTCTTCTGCGCGTGCTCGTGGCCGTTGTGATAGAAGATGCTGTGATTGGGCGAAAGGGTTTTTCTTCTTTTGAACTGGGTAAATCCGAAGTCTTGGCTTTTCCGTTATCCGGGACAGTAATGTTCCTTGGTTCTATTAGTCTAGTCCGCGGTAGAAACCTGGAAGTCTTCAGCTCAGCCTTTTCACCCAAAGTCCACCGCAAAGCGTCCGCTGAAAGCCCACTTTCACTTCTTGTCGTATTTGGTACATGGTCCTTTGGCTCCTTATCATGGACCTGACACTCAGTCAACCAAGCTGTGACAAGGTCATTTGAAGCTGCTTGTCCTATGGGCGTGGGAGTGGAGGGCTGGGGTAAATCTGGGTAAGGGGAAGGCTCTACAAGGGAAATATCGTTTGTTGGTGTAGGTGTTAAATCCTCATCCCCATCATCACGTAGAAATTCTTCCATCGATTCGAATCTAATGAGAAAAATAAGAATTTGTGAATTCAGATTTTTTATTCTGGGATGACCCTATGCAAAGAAATGAAGCAACCTGTAGCTTGTTGAGGAAGATTCACGAGGGAACGCCCTCCGCCATAGAATACACTCTTCGTATACTTGATCAGACATTTTCTCAGGCCTCGGCCCACCAGCACAAACTTGCTCAACCTCATTCCAGAGTCTGGCCAGGCTTTCCGTTTGCTCAGCCTCTACAGCCTGTAAATTTCCAAAAATCAGTGGGTATTAGAAATTCAGCGATAAAAGCTAGAGCCAGTAGACCTTACATCTTCTGCCCAGGAAATTGAACTTGCTGAACTAAGACCACACTCGCTCTCACAATTGTCTTCGGTGTCTGCATCTTCATGGGTCTCATCTAGCGAATGGTTGGCCATGCATAGCTTTGACCGCGGCAAGCCATGGTGATAGCTAGGGATTAATCCACGAAAACTATTCTTTTCTAAAGCCGAACTCTCCTCAGGAACAGTTTTCTGAAGGACAGAGGGTATGAAGGGAGTTTGTCTACCCTTCTGGCTAGTTGCACTCGCAGATCGACTCAATAAATCAAAAAGCGACCAATTCTCTTCCTCTATTTCCAGATTTGTGTCGCCAGACTGCTTCAGCACTGATTTCCCTGAATCTGGTTTTAATTTCTCAGCTTGTGTTGTGAAGCTTTCTCCATCACCACCACCGTCGCCTCCACGGTTCTGAAAGTTTTCAACCCTTGAAAGCCGCATCCTCATACTGTACCTAGGTTTCTGGGAAGGCACATAATCAGAGCTGAAGAGGATACTGCTGATAGAACCGCTACTGCTCCTCCCTTCAACGCCCATAGACACTACCCACCGGCCGAGTGGGTAATCCCAGGAATTACTCTTAATTCTAATCACTAATTTAGAATAGTTGGTAGGAAACGTAAAGTCAATCTTTACCGAAAATTTTTAAGATCCAGCTGCAAGAAAGCTTGATCCAGCTGAGTAGATTGAGAGTGACACAATTCCTTTGTTGTGTGAAATGGGCATAGCAACGACGGTTGCCACGTCCCTAGAGAACACCCACATGCAATACTTATGAATTATTTAATGTCATTAAAAGGATGGTAAAATCACAGATAAATTACAGTGCAGATAGAATGGATCCGTATGAATCAAAGCTAAAATCAGTAAAAATTAAAAGGAATACGCGTTCAAAACTCAAGGCTTGCATTCTTTGAAAATCCTCCCAGGCGGAACATCAATTTCAGTGCTGTAGAAAGTGTCCAAGTAAATAGCAGTTATTTCTTGAATCAAAGATCTGTCAGGAATCTTTTGGGCGGATCCGTACATAGCCACCTAAGCGAAGAGATTTTTTTTTTAATACTTAGGATAGCAAGTGGTGGCATTTTGTTTTAGCTTACAGATTCTGATACTTTTGCATTCGGGTCATTCAGAAGAATACTAACTTCCGATGCCACGTCCGAGACAAACCTTTCCGCGACCCCTTCGGCCGTGTGGCAATAAGTAAGACAAATATGGATGCTGAAAATTGGGACTCATATAATTTACGTTCATTTGAGAAATTTTTAATCACCTTACCTTGATGGAAATTGAAGATTATTCAGATTCCATCCCCGGTTGTTCAAATTCTCGGAAAGCTGGTAAATGTCGAACTTATCCGATGTAAAGGCAATGACGCTCACCTGGGGTTGTCCCATTACTTTGAGCCCCTTTATCTTTCGCAATCTGAAAATTAATTAATCGTGTAATGACGAGAACAATCAGGAAAAACTTGAGCAAAATTTTACCCGGCTTCGATTTTCCTTGCTGTTCCGATAATTCGTCTAGTTGAGTTAACGTAACCTTCTTGTCCAAAATAGATCATCGAGGCCCAACACCCAGCAATGACCGCTTTAAATTTACAAAAATAATTTTTGGCAAAACGTCTAGTAATATAAAAGCGGAACTAACCACCCGATCTCGACCCAGCCAGGGTTGGTGACCCATAAAGGCCTCCAGGCCAATCAGACTGTAAGAAATACTGCTTGTGTTTGTAATCAATATTACGGAACAACAGAACGGAAGATCCTTTTGGTGCGAACCCATACTACACAAAAAAATACAATGAGCCCCACACGCGAAAATTAAGAAGTGGTGATGAATTACTTTGTGTGTATCAGCCGATATGCTCGTGACGCCTGGGAGAGTAAAATCGAAACAAGGAAGGCTGTATCCTGCAGCAGGCATAAATGCCTGAAACAAATAAACACAAAAGTGGTAAAACTGTCTGGTAATTGTTCCGCAGCACTTACAATTAGGAAACCTCCAAGGCAGGCATCAACATGAACAGGGATCTCGTACATATACCCCAGCTCTGCAATAGCTTTGATATCGTCAACACAGCCATGTGGATACGCAGGAGCAGAACCGACCAACTGTGGAACACAAAAAAAAATGATAAGAATAAAATGTAATTTAAAAGTAGTTGAGCCGACGTACCATGCACGTATTGGACGTTATCATCTTCTTCATTTTCTTAACGTCAACTGTACAAGTATCAGGATTAATTGGGACGTGCTTGATTCTCATGTTGAGCAACATGGCCGCCTTGTCAAAGGCGGCATGGGCAGTAACAGGAACTAGAATTTCTGGATACTGAATCCCTTTCTCTTCCATTGCATAGTCTCGATATGCTTTCACAGCGAGTATGATTGACTCAGTCCCTCCAGAAGTAACCTTGAATTAAATACGAAGAATGAGCAACAGGGAACCCACAATATCGTGATTTCACTTACTGAGCCGCAAGTTTGTAAATTCCCGTGGAATAAATTAGCAACCATTCGTACAATCTCGGCTTCCATTTTACATGAACCTGGGAACACATCAGAGTGCAGAGGATTCGACCAAGCAGTGATTTTGAACACATCCGTGTTTAGTTGGGTCAACTCATCACCACCATGATACACAGTTCCAGAAACAGAGCCATTCTCCCAGGAATAGTTTCCTGGAAAAGTAGAATTTCAGTAGGCTGTGCTTTCCGTCATACTACTGTAGTTATTGAGTTGCCAAGGTGTGTCACTTACCAAGCTCCATGTATTCCTTCAATTTGCATAGTATATCCTTAGGGTTGACCCCAGCTGGTGGGAGGGTAAGAATATACTCGAACTCATCCTCCTTTTGCTTTCCACGCATAAGCTTCAGCATATCTTCATGAAGAACCTTCTTTGTCTTCTGTAGCTCCGCCAGAACTTGCTTCTTCACGAAAGGAAGCTTCCGGACATTTCTAAAGAACCACCTTAAAAGACCCTGCTTGATACCTACAAGAAAACGGATGCATGAACCAAACTTAGCCAATAAGCTTTGGAAAGAAGCAGGGTGCTAACCATCATTCGGAATCTTGTGATAGAAGTGATGAGCGAGGTGAACAACCAATGCAGTCGACCCGATCAAGATGACAGGCTCATAGCAAAAGATATCGTTGAGCCGATTCCGAATTGCGTTAGTTCTAAGGACAACTATACCGATGAGGGCTGATGGAATAAGTGTAGCTTCCTTCGTAGCTTCTTCAGCCTACAAAAGAAGCAGATTATGTTATCTTGTGTCAAATACAGTTTTTCATTAACTTACCATTATATTTTTTCAAGTTCCGGAGTTAAGTATCGATTGAGAAACCGGAAAACTACACTCAGCTGATCGGCCGGAAAAAACAGCTGGAAAAACATAAACATTTTCTTCAAAAATGAAATGCAGAAGCCGGTTGATGTTCGCGCGCGTTTAACCACCTGATTTTCCAAAAGCGTCCCTTTCCTTATGAGGATGAATTTAATTTTAGATCAAAATTAAAAGTTAAAATAATCTGCTCAAGCGGAATACCAATGTACACTGTACAGCCAATGAAGACGTCACGTAGTGTCAAACGAATTAGTATTTATTAGTCTGAGGAATCTTCGCTTTCGATTAATGCAGAAATTCTTTCAGCGTCTTATTAGTTTAAATTAAACTCACCCGGATACAATGTCGAACTTAATGCCAGACCAGTAAACCAGAAGTGCAAGTGCTTCAAGTGAGCTTCCATGTGGCATGCCAATTTTCAGCGAACCCTCATCATTAACCGTTAATCCACTTGGAATGACTGCTAAACTGATTATTTAATTCGATAAAGGACAGAACTGATAATTCTGTCACTGTATACTTCAATTTGTCAAATGCTTCGCCAAGGCTTTCCAATGCAGAGGCTGCCGGTCTAAATAAAACGGGGTTGCTGTGAAACAGAATGGCTGAAAGGGACAGATTTCATTTTTTTCAAATAGCCTCATTAAACTCCTTATAATGTGAGATAACGGGTAAACCAAAAAAATTGCGACAACCGTAAATCGCCGTTTAAATGCCTTGTATTAATTTTTTTTCAAATTTTAAGGGCATAATCGTATTCTAAGTTAAATTTTACGTTGGATAGGGTTCACCGTCAATTCAGATCTGGAAACTTGCTGCGTTGCTGCTCGACTGAAACAATAGGTCTCTAAAATTGCTTTGGAGGCCTTATGAGAAAAATCTGCTGGAGTAAAAATTCATCCTGCTGCCCCAGCCAGTCAGACACTGCAATTTTTTTAAAGTCCTGTGGTATGTACTCAAGTTTCAGCACATCCACAGTTGAGAAAAAATTACAATTCCGGATTAGGACAGCTGCATAAATTTTTACTCTAGCAGATTTTTCTCATAAGCGGTTTTAGAGATCTCTGGATTTAATCGAGCAGCAACACAGGATGTTTCCCTAACTGAGTCGGCAGCGGACTCTATCCAACGTAAAATTTAACGTAGAATACGATGGTGGCCTTAAAATTTGCGGAAAAAATAAATACAAGGCATGGAAATGGAGATTTACGGTTGTCGCAATTTTTTTGGTTCACCCGTTAAATGTATGTGACTATGGTATTAAAAAGAATCACTTCAGCTCTTACGCGCTTGTTACGTTCAGCCGCCGGGATTTGTGATTTTTATAACTTGGGGCACTACTGGTGAATACGAAAAACAATTAGCCCAGAATGTGTTGTGTACCGAATTTTTGCTGGGCAGCTTATTTCCTTTGTTGGGTTTTACTTGTGTGTTGTCGATTGGAGACTATAACGGCGGCATCGCTGAATTCAGGCTCCTTGGAATTGGATGTGAAAAAAGACCTCGATAATTGGTTTAATTGGGTTGTTTCGCCTGAATGCATTTATGTCGCAAATCACACTGAGTTCGAAGGAAGCGGATGCGGGGTAAATGCTGATAACGATGAGGAATACAACGAAGGGTACTGGGCGAATTGTATCAATCCAGATTGCATGATGCAGTACATCGTTGGAGAGGAGTACGTACCAAGGCNTTATTTTTTCATTTTCTGATATTTGGTATAAACCTCTTATCAGTTAGAATTTAAAAAATATTTTGAAATAAAAATGCAGGCAGTATATAATACATGGGCGAAGGCAGATGAAAGATTAATGGGTTTACAGAAAATTTACGGCCCTGTTCCACAATATTTCTACAATTCACACTTACAATCTCTACAATTACAAATACAATTACAATCCACAAAAAAAATCGTTCCACAGAAATTTTTGTAAAATGAACGATTTTCTACAATTCTGAGAATTGTAGACTGATTTGTAAATCAGTTTTACAAATCAAGGGCTTTGAACCTTAAAGGCCCCATTCATCCCACTCATCTCCCCTATACATTCTTTTATTGCACTTCCTTTTTTTTTCAAAAACAAGAGGTCAAGAAGGGACATGCGTCTTTTCATGAAAGATAAGCGTCGAGACTAGTAAGCCAATAGCTAGTTGCAATTATAATAACGGTCATTTTGAAACACCGTGAGACTTTTCTGCGATACTGGCCACCATTGTCCATTCAGTCCAACGCTGTCAGTAGGAAGATTTCAGATGTCGCCGTGATATTTTTTCTCTTGTAAGAAAGGATATTAATCATACTATCTGACTAACTTTAGGCTTATTCCAGTGCGAGAAACTCGGAACTAACTGGAAAGTAAAGTCGCTGGTTGCAACGAAATTAATTCTGGGAGCGCATTGCTTCCTTAGCGTAGGCACTTTCCATGTCAAAATCGCAACTCTGTAAGTAACACAGACTATTCCTTATGGGATTGTGAGATTGTAAGTTGTTTTACACCGGTCTACCCCCTGTGTAGGATTGTACTACAATTTAATAATTTCCCAGGGTTTTGGGCAATTGTGGAACGGAGTTATTTTTACCCAACTCATTTTTTGTAAAAATGGGGTTGTAATTGTAGAATTTTCTCTGTAATTGTAATTTGTATTGTAATTTCTGTGAAACGGTTTTGTTGAAAATTGTGAAAACAATTTCACAATCTACAGATTGTGT
>JABASM010002154.1:0-11848 GCA_019776545.1 Brachystomella parvula | reverse complement strand
CCCCCCCCCCCCCCCCCCCCCCCCCCTCCGCCACCTTTATTCGTAACTCCACCCTATAGGAAATAATAACAACATCAGCATCATCATCATCAAGACACGATTATGCTGTTCTCCTATGGAGTAACCTAGTAACCCAGAAGACACAAAGGACCCAGGTACTTTAGCCATTTTCAGAATCCAACTATACCTTCCGCTTGAAACAGACAAATGCCTCCTCTTTTTCCACGGAGGAAGAAGAAAGAAGAGCGTCTATTTTTTTCATATTAAAATCATCTCCAATCATCTTGATTTTTATTTTTTTAAATTCTAGGGACTACTGAAATATTCAGCCTTAATTTTAAGGATTAATTCTAAAATATAAAAACTATTTCTGAAAATGAGACTTGACTAACAAGGAGGCGTGTTACGCGACACACCGGATTCGGTGAAACCGAGTCGCTTTGCTGCAAACGGCAGCATATTTAGGTCTCATAGGCTCCGCTCATCCCACTTTTGAGTTTTTCAGAAATTTCAGACACCCGTAATTTTTTAACCATTTTGGAAAATACCTTAACATGTTTAGCCCTATAATTGGTATTTTGATTTTTGCACAAAACTAAAAAAGTTCATCACAGTTCGCCAAATCAGGGCCGTGTATTGGGGAACCAAAAATTCTTGTTAGGCCGTTTTCTCGGTCTTTGAAAAAATCTATACGTTAAATCCTACACTGTTTTTATTTGTAAAATGAAGTCGAAATGTTGAAAAAAAAAGTTTTGCGTCAAGTGCAATTCAATATCTTATTTTCTCGTCAATTTACGTGATATATGAGTCACTTTCACTGAATTCGGCGTTTTACAGATATTAACGGCCCCTTCTAAGAAACTCCAATACTAGTATTTTCACCCGGTACCCTTGATAGTAGTGACCTTTTTCAGGGAAAAAAAAAGCGCGTCTGTTTTGTCACTCTAGAAAAAGTTATCCTTTTTTTTTTTTTGATTTTTCAGATTCCTGAATTCTAACAAAAAAAATTCAATCTCGATTCGAGAATCATTTTTTTTTAAATTAAAAATAATTTTGAAAATTCTGACCTAGCAGAAATATTTTATCTATTAATTCTTAGCCCTAAATTATTGTAAAACTAAAAAAAATCCAAAACTCCAAGAGTTTTTAAAAAATTTTAAAAATGAGACCTCAGAAGATCCTTTGTGTATCTTGATGAGGCTCCCTTGACAGTGACCTTTGTAAAATTCTGAGCTAATCTACCCTTTTACTTCCTTCCATCTCACTTCCTTCCGTCCCATTGTAAAGATGTGATAATAACAATGGTGCAATTAAAAGATTTTCACTTCTTCCTTACTGAACAATTTACTAAAAATTAAAGTTACGCACGAGGAGTCTTAACTATTTTTTTTTTTATTGAATTCATCTCTTCCTAGCAAGTGAGTCAGGAGTACTGGGTTGGATGATCTCTCCTTCATTCTAAGGTAGGAGTAGTAGTGTCTGCTATGCTTAATTGTTATTGATGAGTAGGGAGTCGGTAGACCATTGTTGAAGATTTGAAGAGTGTAAGACCTACTTCCTACTTTTTTTTTTTTCTTCTTTCCTTTCTGCTGATGCGGCGTGAGTTTGCTGTTCCTCTTATATGCCTGTATCTAAAGTGTGCTTCATCCCTCTGCAAAAATCTAGGGAAGTATGTCAGTCATAATTTTCTCTTGCCGAGATAATAGTTAATAATAATATTGAAAGTAAGGTGAAGGGAGCGGAAGGTGGTGGCAGAGGATGGAGAATCGGGAACTCGTCCCCCTGGGGTAAATTCAAGGTCTACATCACAACAATAGATCTTCTCATAAGCCACTCTACTCACTCCTCGTCATTTCACTCCATTATACTATTAGTAGTTACATCAGATGGGAGTCGGAGTGCTGTTGAGATTGAATTAAGCCCCAGCTCCTACTTAGTACTCTCTCACTCATCATTAAGCGTCAAGCGAACCAGGTACGGACCTCTCATTCTCTCTCATTATTCAGGAGTGGGTGCCGTGTCTCAAGAAGAAATTCATCTTCTGGCTTTAGGCTTCTGGACTACGGGATTCAGTTATAAGTGAAAAAAAAAAATCAGAGAAGTTAATCTGAGGATAAAAATCCGAGATTCTCTATATACCTCAACTCGAGAACATTTTTTTTTTCACCTGCGCCACTAGCTCTACAGCTCACTCACATTCCAAAAGTCCTCCTGGAGAAAAGTGGAATTATGTTTCTCCTGGAACAATAGTCAAATACAAGAGTCAGTAGCTCCTGGAGAAGGGAGTGACATTGACGTACTTTAATAGGAACCCATACGACAATTACAGCCTCAGTCCTCAACAAAGTGAGGTTGACGCAGATCTTTGGATAATTTATTGATTTTATTAACTCGGATTACAAAAATTTTTTGGGTGGATTCGAGCTGAGTATAGTAAATTTTTGAACAATTAAAATACCAGCTGCTGCTACCATGCATACTGGAGGACTCTTACTTCTTCAGTCACGTCCAGGTAAGCTCCGCTTTTTTTTTCACCTCTAATCTGCAGGGATAAAAACAAAAAGAACTGGAAGAGAAAGTTCAAGGATCCGAATTCAAATAGATTTCCTACAATTTTTTGTTTTCATTTGTTATTATTTTAGAATTTTTATCTAGAGATGCCAATCGGTTATACTCATTTAAAAAAAAATATTTTTCTGTTTGACATTCTTGCAAATCCTAAGAATTTTGAAATTTTTTTCAGGCTTGGATTTTTATTCTCTTTATTTTAATATTTTGTTCACTCTGTTTTCCAATTTTCCGATTTCAATTTTCCGATTCAGTTTTTACCTATGGGTGAAAACTGAATCGGTGTAGACGCTTATCCATACTAAAAATACGGTTGTTTGATTCTGGGATAAAATGTTTGTTTTTTTTTGTTCAGTAAAATTCTTGGAAATACTAGAAATTTTTTGATCACTTTTTAGAGATCGATTTCTGATTTATTTCGTTCATCTTAATTTTCTACTCATTTTAAACTATTTCCAGTCTTCCCCTTTGTTTACGAAAGTAAAACTAGTTTTATAATTTTATCTGGAACTGCTTTTTTTCTCTCGAATTTTAAATGATGTTTTTAAATTCCGTTAAGTTCTCAGAAATAAAAATTCGAGATTATTTTCTTCAAATTGGGGTTTCCTACTTTATTTCCTTGATTTTAGTTTTCTGCTCATTTTTTAAATATTTCAAATTTCCACCTCTGAGTTTATGTATCTATTCCTGTATGCTCTACCTCTTTGTTGTGCGATTCTGGGATGATGAAATCAGAGAATCAGTTCTGTTAGTTTCCTGATGATGGAATGGAATCAGTTCCCCTTGAATTCAAGGTCAAAAAAAGTTGATACTTCTTTGGAAGGGCTTTCTTTAAAATGGAGGTTAAACTACCGGGAGTTTTTAGAGTTCAGTGCCATTGTCCTCAAAGAGGTAAAAGGGAGGAGAGTGAGGAAGATGAGTTTGCAGATTTGATTCTTCTATAAATAGAATTAAGGGAGTGGAGGTTTTTTTTTTTTTTTTACTTGGTTACTTAGGAAGTAGGACGCTCCGACTCAATCACCAACTTGACAAGGATTATTAATTGGGCTTAAGGTGTTGGGACTAGGAGCTTTGGACATTGGGATTCCTTACGGAGAAAAAATGATGAATGATACCATAATTTATAAAGTCCAGTTTTAAATTCATTGGAGAATAATTTTTTTTAATGTCGTCGTTGACTAGAATAATTATGTAGGTCAATTTATCCTTAAGTCAGTTTTCCCTCTTAGCAATTCCACCCTATACTTCCCCTCCCCCTCATCCCACCGCTCAGGGAAAAGTATACAAGCCTGGTCCTTTTGTAATTTATTATTAACTGAAAAAAGGTGCTCACTCACCATTCCTCATTATCATCATTAATTTGAGAAAATTAATTCAAAAAAGAAACAAAGTAGAGCTGGCTGCTCTACATTTCCATGATCATCCTCACAGATTCACGTAACACTTATTTTTTCTTCACTCTACTGAGGGGTGACCAGGGGGTGAAATTGAGGTCAACAGCACAGAAAAAAAAACTATACAAGAGACATACTTTTTTTCAAGTGCGCTACTCCTCTTGATGACATGAATTTCAATTATTCCAATAATAAAAAAAAAGGAAAATAAAAATTTAGCCCACTTTTAACAGATTTAAAAAAGCTTTATTTTTTTTTTATTAAAAAAAAGGTTTGTTACATACGAGAAAATAGTTTGAATTGGGGTAGGATGAGATCTTCGTCATCTCTCGAAATTCCCCACCTGATAAGCATAGTTATCAGGCAAGTGATAAAATGAGTAGGACCTTACGCAAGTAAGCTTATCAAAAACAGGAACTTTGTAGAGTGACCTTCGACCTCTCCAAACTTCCGCCCAGCTTTCCAGTCACAAGAAAAACTGAAGAAAATAATTTCAAAATTTTTTAATACCCGTTTCCTAAAAATGTAATTATGCAATGAGTGTTATCCTGATTTTTATTGATTGCATAGCGCATATAGTGACATTGTGATAAAATATTACATTTGCGGAAGTAGCATGGAGAGAGTCATGAAAGAATGATGATGGAACGTTGTTGGTAAGGTCGTGAGCCGAAGGACAATGAATCCACAATGTCTATAATTTCGTAATACTTCTCGCATCTCTTCCTATACACTTTTCTCACGCCCACAATCTACTTCCAATTGAGCCCCTACCTGAATTCTGGAAGCAGATTCCCAAAAATTCCAGTAATTTCCTACTGCTAATCCAGAGTATCATTGATTTCTTCCTCTGCTCTCACTTTTTCACGTGTTACTTCTCAGAATTTAAAAAAAAAATATCGAGTGGCGTTCAGAAGTTTTCATTTTGTTTGCAAAATTTTTGTAAATATAATTTAAATCATTTTATCTGAATGTTGAGCCTGGATTTTATGTTCAAGTGCTTTGGTTCACTTTTAGTATGGAGATTTGCATAACATTCATTATATCATTTTGCACACTTTTGCAAAAAATAAAAAAAATTGTTGGTATCGCCTGTTGCTGCTCCTGCCCCACGAACTGAGTTGTGCTGGTGCTGAGGATGAAAAAGGTGATGGAAGATTAAAGTGGATAATAATTTACTCGTCTCCTCTCCTGGAGTTCACTACACCCTTGTTTTGAAACTCAACAGTTTTTTACTTCTCTTACTACTTTTTTTTTTGCCAATTTTTGCACAAGGAGACGTAAGATTACGTAATGAAGGTGACCTCGGGGTTTTCGCCCCCGAAAAAAAAAAAAGTTGCTTTGCCAAAATATAGAGACGAGCGACGAGAAGAGCGATGGAGGGGAAAAAAGGAACGAGTTTCTATAGTCAAGAAGATGAGAAAGAAAGAAAATCTCCTTTCCTTTTTTTTTTGCATTAATTTGCTAATTTTATTTTCATTCAAACCTCTCACTCGTATCAGTGTCCTGGAAGATTTCAGTAGTTGGAAGATCAAGAACCTTACATTTCCACGTTTTCAGTTAAGCAAAGGCCGTTCTAATTCAAAACTAAATGAGGTTTATAAATTAGTAAAGGAAATAAAGCTTCCGTTTTTGATTTTTTCATTCATTTTTCAATTTCCTTCACAATCTTCAAAGGAAACCCTTCAATCAAGGTATGAAAATAATTTGAATAATTTTATTTGAAGAATGTAAATTGGTTGTTAGTAATAATTCCATGAAAAAAAAAAATTATTAATTTGAAAACTAAGGAAAATTATTTGAAGAAGAGTCTCAAGTGCCCGTGAGTGGGTGGGGGGTATGCAGGGCATGTTAATGAAAAATGCAGTTGGAAATGGTTGTGATGGTGGTCGTCAGGACGTATATTTTTAACGGAGCGTTGCTCTGAGTGCTGGTGGTAGGGCTTTTGATTGTCCTTGACTGATTATTGATTTTTCATGGAGGTAGTCGTACTGAACTCCTGGAGAAAAGCAGTTCAATGAACAGAAAAAGTTTGGATTCAACTCCCCCCCCCCCCTAAATAATAAACAGGAATCGCTGACGAGGTTACGCTGACACGACTTCAAGCTCTCATTGTCCCCTGCCTTTTTTTGAGCTCATCTTGGCTTTTGGTGATGGAAGAGTAAAGCCCTTGAAAAGAGGTTTCACTTTTCAAGTCCTGCTTTCACCGGGAGAAAGTCCTCTCGTCTCCACGTGAGGACGAGGAGTCTGATGGAACGTTCTCCACGTGACACGTGCTCACCTTTCTCTATACTTTATTTTTCTTCGAGCATTGGATTCAACTCCCAAAAGAATAAAACAAGGAAAATGAGCTCCCTTTCATTTTATTTTTTCTTTACCTTTTCTTTTTCTCGATAAGAAAAAAAAGAAGTTCTTTCTAATAATTCAGAGTATTCGGTTTCTTTTTTTTCTCCTGCACTCTGCCGTAACCCAGTTACTAATAAATAATTCTGAAGAAATCCTCTCCTTATTTTCCCTCCTCCAATTTCTCTGTGCTCCAGAAAGCCGGCAATTTGCGACGTCAAAAATAGTCAATGGAACCAAAACCGGAACTCGAAAGAATTAAGCAATGGAGTGAGGAGAGAGAACGAGAAATTTTAGCAATTTTATTTTTAATTAAAATCTATTTGTTGCAATTATATTGATGAAAGCGTTTTTTGTTCACGTTTGTTCCATTACTTTTTTTTTTAAATAATTTTTTTCTCTTTTTCTTAATAACTTGGGACTTGGGCTAAAATAAATTCTAATCTGGAAAATTTTTCGGAAATCGGAGGAAACTGAAAAATTTCTTTCATTCTGATTTCTAGGTTTGCATTCAAAAATAATTAAATCTGATCTTCGATTCCCGCATTTGAGAATCGTTGAAATTGAATGATTTGCATCAGACTTGGACAAATATCTGATTCGTTGTAAATAATTTAATGAGGTTCAACCTGTTTTACCCGTCCGAGAGATTTCAGCTTCAGCTGACACAATTTGCGGAAATTTCCTGAGGAAGCTTCCTGGGATATGAATTTCGGAGAGGCTCTGAATCTTTTAATATTAAAAATTAGTAGGAAGTATGTTATTGGAGCTTTTTCAGTTTCCATTTACGTGAGATGGACCTTGGTTAATTTAGTTCCGTTCTTGATTCTCCACTTGTAACAACGTCCCATTGAGGAACAATGGGAAACCTTGGCATTGGTTAAATGAATAGAGGAGTCATCACTATCATCATCAGGCTTAAAAACCAGGAAATGTTGGAACACAATGCACACTCTTAATCCTCTCTCCTTAAACCCATGCTTTGGATGTTTAATTAAATGTTGAAGATGAAATGGATAGGAAGCATTCTTATATGCACTCAAATCAAGGGATTGAGCTAATCAATCCTAGCTTCCTCTTTGGAAATACTCTAGTCAAGATTTTTTAAGATTTAAATCCGGCCAGTATACTAATTAGATTTCTCAATGGGAAAAGTATGACGAAGAAAATATAAAATTTTAAGCGGCGTAAGATACGATCGGTAGTAAACAATTTCTCTTCAGAATTCCATGTTGCTCCTTGCTGCCCTCAGGTTTTTAAAGCTGCAACAGAAGGAACTGAAAACATAAAACTTGAGTAAAAAACTCGCTGGCCAGTGTTTTAGCCTTAGTTTTGCAGATAGCCTGAATTGGGCTCAAAAATATAGATTACTTCAAATTAACGATTTCCGAATTTGATTCCAAATATTTGTCTAGCCGGTCAGCGGCATTCAGAACTTTTAATTCAAAAGGAGCTTCAACTCCGAAGGCAAAGAACGATCTCCTATACGCTCGGGATTATTTTAAAATTAAAATTAAAAAGATAATTGTAAAACTAATATAAAATTAAAGTTAAAATTTAAAATCTAAAAAAGAAGTAAAGTTAAAAATTTTGAAAATAAAATTAAAATTTCAAGACATTATTTTAAAATTAAGATACTTTTGTTTCCTCAAAATTAAAAGATTTCGGTATCCAGAGCTTTTCCTACTTTCTCCTCTACTGGTTTCCTCATTAGCTTTTTTTCGAGTGAGGTTGAGAAAGGAAAGGGAAGCTTCTCAGAACTTGGACAATGAAAATTTTGTAATGTTTGTTTGGATTTTGTGCTCGTGGATAGTTCAGTAGCTCCATTAATTAATTCCAGTTGGTTTACTTTTTGAACCGGTTAAGAAATCTCTCATTAATTTCTCAAATTTTGTTTAAATTTCCAGATGCACATCTCAGGAGACAAATGATGATGGGACGCGGTGATTCTCCACCCCCTGACTCCTGCGGACCCCAAATCCACCACCACCCTCCTCTCTTCAACGGGAATCCAAGTCCCCCTCTCCCCCCACAGCAGTTCCCACACCCCGTGCCCTTTGACCTCACGAGCTCAATGAAGCGGAAGGAACTGTTCAACCAGCGTAAGCAGCGGGAGTTCATTCCCGACAACAAGAAGGATGACAGCTACTGGGACAGGCGACGGAGGAACAATGAGGCTGCCAAGCGGAGTCGGGAGAAACGCAGATTCAATGACATGATCCTCGAGACCCGCGTCATTGAACTCACAAAAGAGAATCATATCCTCAAAGCCCAGCTCATTGCTATCAAGGACAAGTTTGGGATTAACGGGGACTCCATGATAAGCCTCGACCAAGTACTCCTCACCCTCCCCTCGAATGACCAAGTACTCTCACTCACGAAACGAACCAAGTTTGGTGGGGGTGGGGGGTACATGAAGTCTCCAGGATACCCTGACTCTCCCTCTAATGAGTCAACCAATCAAGACAGTCACATGGACTTGGATGAAGATGAGTCAGTAGGATACGGGATCCAGGGAAACCGGGTTGATGATCGATCCAGAACCCCACCCCGTTCTCACCACCTCCCACCACATATCGAGATTGAGAAGGATGACTATGACAACTACAGGATTCACCATGGCGGGAACTTGAGTAGTGGCCGCTCTTCAATCAGCCCGTCTGAAAATATCCTCAACCTATCAATTACATGTAATGTACCACCACCTTTGTCTGACTCTGAAATCAGTCCACAATCAACACAAAAGCTCTCATCTCCAGTCCCAGCTATTGAAAAACCTTCAAAGGTAAATTCTTCTATATTTTACAGTCGTTTGGGTATAGTCGCTCTCGAGGGACCGTCAAAAACACTTGCAATCATTCGAATTTGCAAATCTGGAGTTGCAACTATCCGGAGGGGCAATTTTCGGAGTTGCAATTATCCGGAGTTGCATCTGGAGTTGCAATTTTCGGACTTGCAATTACCTGAAGTTGCATCTAGAGTTGCAATTATCCGGACTTGCATCTGGAGTTGCAACTATCTGAATTTGCAATTTTCGGACTTGCGATTATCTGGAGTTGCAGTTGGAGTTGCAACTATCCGAAGTTGCAATTTTCGGAGTTGCGATTTTCTGGAGTTGCATCTGGAGTTGCAATTTTCGGACTTGCAATTACCTGAAGTTGCATCTAGACTTGCAAGTTTCTGAAGTTGCATCTGAAGTTGCAACTATCCGGAGTTGCATCTGAAGTTGCAACCATGCGAATTTGCAATTTTTAGACTTGCAAGCATCTGAAGTTGCATCTGGAGTTGCATCTGGAGTTGTAACTTTCCGGAGTTGCAATTATCTGGAGTTACATCTGGAGTTGCATCTAGAGTTGCAATTTTCGGAGTCGCAACTATCTGGACTTGCATCCAGAGTTGCGATCGTACTTAACTTATCAGCTAAATTTTGAACAGATTTAAAAATTAATTTTTTCTGCCTAGGTTGACGTGAGCCCAGTCCCACATCAAACTCCGTCCAATCAACTACCACATAAACTCCGACACAAGACGCTCCTCACCGACCCAGCTCCCTTCGGACATAAACCAGATACCAGTCCACCCCACGCCCACTGGGACCATGACGAGTGCACGAGTAGTGGGACCGGCAGCTCTGATGAGCGTGACTCTGGAATTTCAATCACTGGAGAGCATCGCTCAGCTTCCCGTCAGCCCTCTCCACTCTCAGTCTACAAGGAAATGAGCCCATCATCGGGAGAGGGAGCTGGTGGTGAGAGGGATGAGATCCAAGTAAATCAACAGCAGCCTCAGCGAAAAAGACAAAAGAAGCGATACGGAGTTCCTGAAAATCAACTTGAATCTGAGAATGTCAAACTCCGGTCAGAACTTGTACGACTCGCCACTGAAGTAGCCTGCCTCAAGAATTTCCTCACTGTAGGCTGTCCAAATGATCACTAGAAGAGTCCAGCCAAATCCTTAATTTATTTTTCAAAGATTCTTTTTCGATTGGTTGAACTCCAGTGGTGCTGGCTTTAATTTATTTGTACATAGTAAAAAACATTTAAATTATAAATAACTATTTACATTTCTAACTGAATTTTGTGATTTGAATCCTAAATTTAATTTATTCTGAGAGTAGAGTCGAATTCGGCATTCCTCGTACCTACAAATTATTATTACATTTTTTGGCTGCAGAGGTGATCGAAAAGGAGAGGCTGATATTCAGGTTCCATTCAACGCAGTGTCCAATTTACCCTAGCGAGACAGATCAGGATTCAGGAATTCGGGCTCGGTTCAGACTCTGGTCTATTTACATTTCTAACTGAATTTTGTGATTTGAATCCTAAATTTAATTTATTCTGAGAGTAGAGTCGAATTCGGCATTCCTCGTACCTACAAATTATTATTACATTTTTCCTTGTGGGTCAGGAAAATGAGTCTAAAAAAACTACAATGGTTCTAAAACTGTAATAATGTCGTCCGTACCTTGTTGTAAATGCTCTGACTGTGAAATTTAGTTAAACTTATTTAAAACCGTGTACCTGGATCGGATAAAAGTGAGAACCACGAAGAAAATTGTTTGTTTTATTTTATTTTTCGCTAAGCACACTATTTATTAGACAAATTTTTATTAGTATTTATTGTTTTTAGCCTATGATAGTCCGCTGGGGGGTTGATTTTTTTTAAATAATTAATTTTCACAATGAAACTTTTTCTTCTTTCTTCAAAAATTTTAACTCACTTACCTGTAATCTCAAAAAAATTCAATCTGTTTTTACTTCCTTACTTTTATCTTCAGAGAATAACCTCCTCCACTTCCACTCTCATTCCTTAAAGCTTTAATTCTTACTCGTACGAAATCCATATTATTAGTAGTGTGATCTAAATCTAAGTACCTTCAAGAAAATGAAACTTCCCAGACAATCAAAGATACTAAAAATACTTTAATTTTATTTTGTGACATAAATTGTTGTGACGATGTTCGTTTCCTTGCTTGGTTAGACCAAAGCAGGCTTAGGTGAGGGCTGATTGAGTTCCATCTTCAATTATAATGGCCCTCAGTGAAAGGAAAATAACTACTTGTTTAAGTTAAGTCGTTTTTCCTAAATAAATGTATACTTTTTCAATTAAATTACTCCCGGGTTTAGTTTTTTCGTCTAATTTACCATTTTGGTTGGAGAATCCTAAGCGTATTCGATGTGGTAGAAGTCTCCTCAAGGACCTCAACCAGCATGCTGGAATTTCTATGAGCATCCTCGCATGTTACCCAGAAGCAAAAGTCATCAGTAGGAGTGATCCTCGATAAATGGCTTCCAACACTATCACTTTATGGAAAACGGATGAAAAATTTACCTGACCTAACAGAACTGGGATTCTCCACAAAAACCAACTCCAGTCCACCTCGGAACACAGAAATGCCATAATCGAGACTAAAACATTATTCAAGGGCTGCAGAGGTGATCGAAAAGGAGAGGCTGATATTCAGGTTCCATTCAACGCAGTGTCCAATTTACCCTAGCGAGACAGATCAGGATTCAGGAATTCGGGCTCGGTTCAGACTCTGG
>JABASM010002153.1:0-11848 GCA_019776545.1 Brachystomella parvula | reverse complement strand
TGATACCGTGAATATTTTCCAAAACGGATTCATCTCTCCTTGGAGTTGGGTATTTAAACTTAACTATTCCTTGGTCCATCCTTAAATTAAATGCAGGCTACGTTGTTGTCCTGAAAATCTAAAAATCTATCCCTGTTTCTCCTTGACTTGGTATGCACGACTATTGGAGTCGGATTTTTGGAAACGAAACAAATACTATGGCTTCCAAGGGAACTGAACTGCTGTGCTCAAAAGAATAAGGGGACAACTTGACCTTATTGTCTGGCTTCCAATATTATTTGAATGGCAAAGGACAACGCTACATTAACATTATGAAACCTCGGCCAGTGAGAATCGACCCAAAATTCATCAGATTTCACTCAAATTTTGCAGGGTCATAGGTTTGAATATTATTTATCAATCACAATGAGATTGACCTTTGATCCCAAAAGCGTCACCAGAGGTCAACATAAGCTTTTAAGCTTGTGAGGTGTCGCTGGAAAGTTTATTTTACGCTTAATTCAAAAATCAAACGACTTTAAAATTTTGGCGTAATTCAGCCTAAACTTAGCTTAAAACTAGCGCAAAACTGGCGAAAATTAAAAAATCATTTTTGAATTCTGCGTAGCATAAGCTTTCTAGGAACACCTCACAAGCTCTGACGCTGATAGTAACCTCTGGTGACCTTTTTGGGGTCAAAGGGTAAGTGAGATGTGTCAAGTCATAGATTCTATAGATCTGATAGACTCTAAACAGTCACCCTACAATATTTGAGCAAAACCGGATGAATTTTAGGTTGATTTTCACTGGCCTTCTGTGCGGAGGTTTCATAATGTTAATGTGGCATTGTCCGTTACCTATGCATTCCTTTTCTTTGTTTCCGTAACAATTTTCACTAATTAGTGAGTGTGTTGTTACATTTGTCCCGAGAGAAAATGGCTAACTTTGACATTTTGAAACATTTTCTTTTTTCGGGGGTCGCTTCTCTTTCTTTAGTTCCTAAAAATGTCGTGTGGAGGTGGTGCATTCAGCTGCAGACAGGGAAATAAAACTGGATTTGGAAAAGATGGATTAGGTCTTGGCGTGGAGGGTTTCAAAGTTGACTCCAGTGTCTGTGGAAATTCAGGGCCACCGTGTCCAGCTCCAGCGGTCACGGGGAAGTGCTGTGTAAGTGTTCGGAAGACTTTTTTCTAAAACACTAATCAGAGTTTATAATTTATTTCTTAGCGGAAGCCTGTGGCTCAGTATGGTTACACCCCACTCAAACCAATCGTAATCAACTTCAAGTGCCCCACCTACTGCAACCAGCCTCCCGTTCTCCTCGACCCTTGCTGCCCGCCACCAGTCGCCCCACCGACCTATCCGAGCCCACCAGCTCCAGGTAGCCTTCATTAATTTCTTCTGCAGTAATATAAATTGAATTAAGCCTCCCGTTTTTACTAATTAACTTTTTCAACTTCCCAGAAACCTGCTGTGGAACAACGAAATGTGGATGTCGTCCCGGCCGTAGTTGAGTCCTTCAAATTTTCTCATAAAACCCCACTGTTTTTAGCTGTAGTCGAGTACGCAAAAAAATTTTTGCGGTCAAAAATGAAGGGGAGTATCTCCAACGCAAAATCAATCCTAAACGAATTAATTTCATTTTAAATTGATAAAATCCGAACAAAAATATTAGCAAAATAAATGACTGGCTTAAAATGGCGTCAACAAATTCTTGAAATTTATCTCGCAGCGCTCTGTGAACTTTACCCTGGAAACTTTAGATCTTCCAAAAAGAGTTTTTTTTTGCAGTTTTGAAAGGTGGGGAACCTTTCAAAGTACGGATGCTCCCGAGGAAAAACTAAATAAATAAGAAATGAAAATACACAATAAAACACAACACTGAATTAGTACAAAGTAATATTTTTTCATTCACAAGATTTTCGAATTTTTAGGATTTAAGATTTGAGTTGCTGGATTGGAATTAGTTTGGTACTATACAGCATCATTCCAAGCGAATCATGCAGAGAAGGGAAAATGAACCGAGCACATAGAACCCTAGCCGGGGCAGTTCTAATAATCCGAGTCTGATTCCCAGTAAAGCAAATTCCTACGCCGCGTTGAAGAGTGAGAGTAAGAAATCAGCGATGGGCGAAACGGTTTCCGTAGCCGATATGATTTCCACAGCCCGGCGTAAGAGTTCTTTTTCTGCTTGGATTCGTCGTCTTTGTTCCCGGAGCCGTTCAAGCTCATCAAAGGTAATTGACTGCGTGGGAAAGACATCCGGACTAGGTGAGTTGTTTAACGAAATTCTGCTGGACGTAGAGTCATCCGGACTACTCATCAAGAGTTGTTCACGCCGTTCTTGTTCCTCTTCCGGAAGGAGAGAGAAAATTCGATCCAAGAAGTTGGCCAGGTTAATTAGGACGATTGTGTTCCTAATGAATTTCCGGCAGACGGGGCAGTCGTTCTTCTCCTTCTTCCACTCAGTGATGCAGGTGAGACAGAACATGTGACCACAGTCAATCACGGCCGGCTAATTTTTGAAAACAAGCATGAAAAAGGGCAGTGAAATATTTCCAAGGAAAACAGAAGATAGCCTCTCATACCCAAACGAAAATTTCCTGGCAAATACAACAGGACAGTTCATTTTCAATTGCCTCAGCTAAATATTTGAGAACGGGGAGCGCTTGTTCGTGAATCGGAAGATCCAGATTTACTATTTTTCTTGGTGTGGGACCGGAAGTGGAGGCCTCGGAAGCATCATCAGTTCCCACACATTTGTGTGCCACTTTTTTTCGGCTCTTCTTTGGCCAAGGAGCACTAGAATGATTAGAAATCCAGAAATTCATTTAATTAAAATGAACTGATTATGCGTTGATATGTGATTTTCAAGAGGCTGGAGCTTACCCCTGGATGATCACTCTCAAGGAAGTTACAGTAATAAAACTGCACACAACAATAATTATTCTTTGCCACAGCGTAAGCCCTTCATTTTCATTGGTCCCTGGGAAGCTTTGATCATCTCGGTCTCTTACAGCAAGGGCAGTGCTAGTACATCCGTCACAAGGCGGAAGATTTCCAGCTAAAATAATTATTTTTATCCTCACAAGGGAACGTGTAGGTTTGGTGATAGCTTTGATTCAAAGTTTTGGCATTGTATTACACCCAAATGTGGAAAACTAGTACTCTGACCTCCCTCGAGGCATTTTTAAGTTTTCCCAAAGACACTCTCCTTACTTTTTTGGCAATTTCCGTGACATCTTGTGAGATTTAACGCTTAGAAACTAACGTTTCTATGGCTGGATACCGTCAAAGGAAATGAATTTTGGCGTGAACCGAAGTAATTTAGTAGTATACATGCATATCAATTGAGTAATATTGAGAAATCAAATATTCATGGGTGGCCTAAAGTGTGGAGACGCCATTTTTGGAGTTACAGTATGTTAAGAAAAAAACTTTACACTCTCGTGTAGTTTTGTCGTAAGAAGTGTAAAGTTTTTTTCTGTAAAATACTGTATCAAAGGAGCGTAATTTTTTTCAACGCTGTCCCAGCTTACTTAGAAACGTGTATTTTTACATTAAATTCCATAAGTGTTTCTCGACAGGATCAAAAAAGTAAGGCTGCATGTAACTACAAAAAAAAATCAAAAGTGCGTCGAGTGAATTTTAGAATTTCTTCTAACAGGAAAAATTGAAAAAAAGACGCCTATTCTCATCTTCCGGTCAGGCTGCAGTTTCTAGTTTGAAGGTGATAAGGCAAAATCTCACGACTTGAGGTGCCTCACGTCTAAGCAAGTGCTCCCTTGTCTGAGCGATAAAGAAACAGAACTCACCACCACCTCCGGTTCTTTTGACAAGGTGAAAGGCCTTGACTATTGGATTATCCACCCGACCCTGAGAAATTAATTCCAACTTTACCTTCGCCATAAACTACCCCGGAAGTTTTAATTCTCACCTTCAAGAATTCCAATCGGAGTCTCTGGTTGAGAATATTTGACTCTTCCCCATTAAGTCGAAGGGTTCTACCTTTGCCAGTTACGGTGAAAAAGATCAACTCAAACTGAGCCCCTCCACGTCCAACCTCATTGACAACGTCTAGAGACTTGACGACCAAGTGCTCAGAATTGAGCAGGACGTTGGAAACCTTCAATGAGAAACCAGATTTTGAGTAAAGTTCAGGGAGGAATCCTTCTAACTGCTTTTACCAGTTTTCCTGAATTTGCTTCTTGAGCTTCGGAAAAATGGAGAAGCAAGCGGTAGTCCCCGTCCTCGGTAACGGGAATGTAGTAGCTGAAGTCAGAGAGGCACTGTCTTCCTCCATGGTGAAAATGAGGATCGTCAGGTCCTGGATTTCCAACTGTCATAATTCGTATCCATGAGTATGAAGTAATTCGTTGTGCGCATGGATCAGAGCGATTCCGAATTCCATGGGGACCATGGTATTCCAATTGCCCCGGATTTACTGATTGGAGTACCCCTCCATGATTGACAGCCATTACTTTCCATCCGTTGAGGTAATCAAGCCCATAAGTGACCAGAAAGAGAAGAATTGAAGCACCCAGCTTTTTGCACAGCATTATTCTTAGTGACGTCTGCACTGTCATTCAGTTAGCAACGCAATTTTCAAAGTCAAACACACCTTAGCCACGGTAAGCTCCAAAGAGGCCGAAGAGCCAAGTCGGTACAAAAACTCAGCCGGTGTTTTTTTTCGCTAACCAAGGTTTCCTAAATTCACATTGAATACTAGATTAAAGAACAACACTAAGAATGAGATTTTTGAAGAAGTTAATTGGATTAATGAACTGTGGAAAAACTTGATTTCAAATTTTGAAGCTTGGAAGATTTTAGGGAATCACTTAAAAAACTGGCAGCAATCTAACCCAGTGTCTCAACGCAGGACAGGAACCCTTGCGGTCGGCCTCTGTTTCTGAAATAACACAAAAGCCCAGCGTCTTCTATTCCAACTTTAATTGGAGCCCTTCTACAACCGCCCTCCCTTCACCTTCGTCCTTCTGTCATTCCTAAAAACAGGCACCCAAATCCAATCTTTATTAATTTGAAACCAAGGTTATTTTTATCTCGGATTGGAAAAAAGGTTGTTGTCTGGAAACCATCCTTGGGATTTTTAGAGAGCAAGGGCTCAAAATATTCAAATGATGAACATGAATCAGAAACGAGATAAGTTAGCGATAAAGCGTGCCAAGCATTTCCCTTTAGACTTTATAGCGTGTTACAGAGTTTTAGAAATGAACTCTTAAAAAATCTAGCCTTCTGCTTCCTTAAAAGCGTCTCATCTGCATCCAGAGTTTTCCTGCCCAAAGCCCATTTTCGAAAAACCACTTTTTCGACAGCCACGGAAGTCAAGGGATAATCTATGTTCAACCTCGCATCGAATCTCTTTTCAAGTTTCTAGCTATTGAGTACTGGATAATAAAACGGGTGCACTGGAAAATTTTGCAATGGCGTTAGAGGGGAAGCATAATCCGGAGAGAAAATTTTTCTTCTAAAATGCTGTATTCCTATTTTTTTTTTTTTTGTATTTTATTGGCGCACGCATTCCGAAAGAGTCATACTGACAAGGGAAGTTTATCACGATCCCATGCGTATCGCGTTCAAAAAATCTATATGCAAAAGTCCGCCGTTTTTGATGAATTCACAGCTATTATTTGTCTGTAAGGTCTTGTTCAGAATTTACAAGGTGACTCATAGATTCGTTGGTACCTTTTGGTGATTTCCATAAGCGCCCACAGAAATTTGGGGATTTCGAAGGTCGATGCTCGTTATAGTATGTGAGGCGTAGAAACTTTTATGGACCTCAGAAATATCAAACGGAATACACAGCGTTCCTATGAAAGCTGTACAGCGTGTACGTACAATTTTGACACCAAGTCCAAAGTCTATTTTTTAACATTATAAAATCGATAATTCTGATTTGCATTTTTGCAAAGCAACATCAACAATGGATTCACTAAGGTTGAAGCTAAATTTTTCGAATTAAAGCGTTTCAAACAGTATTCAGTATATGTGTTTTTTTTAATTTTGAAGAAATTAGACTTTGGACACGCTATCAAAATTCTTCGGATACTACATTATGCCTGCAAGGTTTTCACTTACTTCGGCCACAGCGCTCAGTTCGTTTTCTTTTTTCTCTAGCTCTAGCTCTGCATATTCCTTTTCTTTCTCCGTTTTATCCTCGAGATTTGTATTGAGATTTGTCTTGAGATTTATTGTCTCCTGTCTGATGGAATTAAACACCTAAAATAAAGAAAAACGGATTAACATAAAGGCCTTGCGCAGGCATCAAAAAAAAGAAAAGTTGAACCTTCTGCTGGGTCGTTAGCTCCTTCTCTAAGTCTTGGAGAGCGTCTCCATAAAAACATCCCTTACTCTCCAATTTAGCTGCAAGCTCGGCCTTTGCTGCGTTAAACATCTGAAAAAATAGAATTTAGTTTATTTGTTTCGAACTAAGAAAACTTTTTTCCTTACTTTATCACTTTGACTTTGGACGAGATTTGAAATAAACCGTGCAAACACGGGACGGGAGTATATAGCGAGCAAACACGGGTGTATATGGGGGTGTACCGGTAACCATGTACCTTTCGCAAGTGGGAAAAATGTTAAGAATTTCTGACGTTTTCTGAAATTTATATTCATAAAAAGTGTCCTGTACGTTTTGGAAATTCTCTTTAACATTGTATTTCAACTGGGGGACAGGCTCATCAAATGTCCAAATAAACCCAACTAAACTAATTAACTAAGTGAGTTTTACTACTATTACGAGAGCATGCTTTATGGAGAAATTGCGATGACAACTTCCCCCGGGCCTAAAAGTTTGAAGTTTTGCATTTTTTACGGTCCGAAATTGTGACTTTTGAAATCATGACTTCGAGTTCTACTAAAATTTCGCTTTCTAACATACACATTGTATGGGCTCTTGAGCATTTCATGTAAAGAACTCTTAGCCGCGCCGTAATAACAAAAATTTTTTCTTGAATAAGAGACTCATATACCCTGATTCCGATTTTCTTTTATATTTTCAGATTTGTTCAAGGGTTCCAATGATTTTCAAATAACCAAACTTCTGTTTCCGACTTGGAAAATTATCACGTTATTAAACTACTAGCTATTCAGCCCGTGCAAGCACGGGCAAATTTAAGGATACGTGAAATCTTAACCTAGCTTTCTTTTCACTTCCTCTCTTACAAATCTATATAATTAACTTCGATACCTTAACCTAGCCTAAATTTTAGGCTGGATCTGCACAGGGTTTAAGCTGAATGAAATCTTGCACAAATGTGATGGAAATACTGGTCTACCTATTGCGTCAGTTTGACAAATACGCACCTCTTAGTTCTTTTGCTACAGTGCATCTAGTTAACAACAGCGAATTCTAGAATTTTGCACAAGACCGAATTTTTGAGGTGGGCTAAAAATAGAGAAAGCAGCGTCTAGGGGTGTTGGTATTTGGGATAGGTGTAGTGGACATACTGGACGTTTGTTGGCATGAGTTTCTTCAATACGCACCTTCTAGTACCTCTGTCAAAAAGCATCCACTTTGCAACAGCGAGTTTTTGAATTTTACACATCACCAAGCATTGCGTTGGACCGGAAACGCTGACGCCAGGGTAGCAGGGGGTTGAAATTTGGCACATGCGTAGTAGACACACTGGTCTAGTATTAGCTTGAGTTTGGCCAATACGCACCTATTAGTTTTCCTGTAATTGGGCATCCGCCAGGCGACGCTGAATTTCAGAATTTTACACATGACCGAACTTTGAGGTGTGGCGAAAACATTGAAGGCAGGGTCTCAGGGTGTTGAAATTTGGCACCTGCATAGTAGACACACTGGTCTACTATTAGCTTGAGTTTGGCCAATACGCACCTTGCACCTCTTAGTTTTCCTGTAATTGGGCATCCGCCTGGCGATGCTGAATCTCAGAATTTTACACATGACCGAACTTTGATGTGGGGCGAAAACATTGAAGGCAGGGTCTCAGGGGGTTGAAATTTGGCACATGCGTAGTAGACACACTGATCTAGTAATTAGCTTGAGTTTGGCCAATACGCACCTCTTAGTTTTCCTGTAATTGGGCATCCGACTGGCGACGCTAAATTTCAGAATTTTACACATGACCGAACTTTGAGGTGGGGCGAAAACATTGAAGGCAGGGTCGCAGGGTCTACTATTAGCTTGAGTTTTTCCAGTACGCAACTCTTAGTTTTCCTTAGTTGCGCTACGCAGAGGTATACTCGCGCAACGCGGCGCAGTGACAAACACGCGCGGTGAGGCGACCAACTCGCGCGGCGATCAACTCGCGCGGCGCGAGGCTTCATGAATGACTGAATGACTGAACCGGACACTGGTCTTTATAATAGTTTAATAATTATAAAGGCGAGTCTGCGGGCCGGCCGTGAAGCCTGCACTTTTTGCACGATTCAAAGAAAGCACTGTACTTTTCGCCCTAAACTTTACTTCTTGCACTGACCAGTGGGACCTCGGAAACAAAGGGGTGCGTATTGGTAAAGCTCATGCTGCAATTATGCCACTGCTACACCAGTGCTGAATTCCACTCCCCTGTTACCATGTCCTCCCTGTTTTTCACCCACCTCAAAAACTCAGCCATGCGTGAAATTCTAAGGTTTAGAGTCGCGAAGCGCGTGCCCAATTACAGAGAAAATAGGAGGTGTGTATTAGCGAAACTGATGCTAATGGTGGACCAATATGTCCACTACACCTAGGCCGTATTTCAACCTCCTGTGACCCTGCTTTTCCTGTCTTCGGCCCAACTCACAATGGGTTCCAACTTGGACTTAGGTTTTCACCTGAGACCCTCAGGTAATCGGACCCTCAGGCGAGGGTAATAGACTAGTGGTTATTACGCGTGCTTGTCAGGAATTCTAGTATAGGTCTTTAGGTTCGATTCATGAGAGACACTCTGTAGGTAGCTACAGACTTGTGAAAAGGGAAACGTTGTTTTCGTCCAACAGCTAACGTGCCTATGGTACACCCCCGTATACACCAGTTACACACGGTATGACCCCGTAGACACCCGTTATGATCCCCTATACACCCAGTATACCCCTACATGCACACTGTATACCCGGTATACCCTGTTCACTCGCGCTTTTCCATACATCTCTCTTGCACGGTTTATTCTGAAAAAATATTGGTTTCACTTTTATACCAAATCCATTTATAGCGAGTGATTCCATAAAATTGGCACAACGGAAAATTGACCAGGAGAACCTTAAACCTTTGTCCTAAATTTTCTTTGTTAATTTTTCTGAATTCAGCCCCCAAAATTGTTTCAGTAAGTGCCCTTGCATGTTTCATGGAACGTTTGCCAAATCCTTCATCCGACAAATCTTTAGTTTCATTTTCAGGCAATGTTTGAGAAAATGAGAAAAGGAACTTTTTTTGCAAAGAAAAATTAAAAACGCAAACTTAGTTACCGCTTCTAAAGTTGAAAATCTTTGCTGCATATCATCCTTCTCTTTGCGTAGCATCCTTTCAGTCTCCTCCTTATCTTTCAAATGCCGCGCTTCTCTTTCGAGGGCATTACTACGCTCCATCTACACGTAAAACAAAACACAAGAAATATTTAAATAAAAAGCATGGGGTATTTTTTTTTAAATATACTGTCTGCTGTAATTACCTTCATATCTTGAAGCAGTCCCGATTCAAGCGGCTGAAAATAAAAGCGAAACAAAAATTCAAAAATTAGATTTCTACCGAATTAGTTTTGAACATTATTTTCAGCACGATTGTGCAGGTGTCAGTCGTTCATTTCGAATTTCATTTTTTAGATTCTGACGCAAAAAAATGGAAACCTACGGATGAAGGGTAGTCGCCCCTTTCTATACTTCCATGCTTATCGGGTCTTACTTCTTAAGAATAAGCGGAATAATTTTTTACCTTAGCCGCTGTGAAGATCTGTCTTTGTAAAACATTGAATTTTCAAACTTCATAGTTCCTTATTTTTCTGGAAATTTAAATTTTTACTGTCACTGTAAATGAGAAGTTTGTTTGTAGTAAAAATCGTAAGTATACTTTGGGAAGTTTGTTTCACAAAAGCTGCATGTCCTGGAACTCTCGGATTGAATTTTTTGACCTGAAGATTTTTCGGTTTTCCTGTTCTAACAATAAATATGGACGCCGAGTACGAGTACGAGAGAAGGAATACGGCTTATAAAGTTATGATTGCGATTGGATTAACTTCACTTCCAGTTTTGGTACTAAGTAGACGCTGGGCATGGGCTTGGGTCTCAAAAATTCAGGAGAAATTAAGGTATTTCCTGCACCGGCTCCTGCCCTCAAACAGCATTCTTCTGGAACCTGCTGTACATCGTCTAACTATCTCGTGCGTGTTGACTATGCTACTGTTTCTTCGTTTAGCCCTTTCCCTCATACCAGGCTTTACATGGATAGTTGAAGACGTTAAACCTGGAAATCTTTTCTCGTTCATTTTCATCTCATTTGGAAACTCGCCCTGAATGGTCAAGAAATAAAAGAAAAAAAAATATTTTTTTTCAAAGAATTCTTTAAATTTTTAAACAGCGTGAAATAGATTCCTGCGTAAATTTTATTTCAAGCTTTAAGGTGGCACACCAGCCGGAGAAATTAAAACTAGGAGGAAACATGAGTTTCCAAATGTGAGGAATACATTCCTCTAACCGCTAACGCTTCAATACGTTCTACGCATTACCTACTCTCCTCATTAGTTTTTATGAGTGGGTTGGAAAATATTGAGCTACTTACAGTAAGCACAGATTCAACTGTGCTCTGGAATCCATCACGGTATAATTTTTCCTGTTCTGAAGTTGGTTCAACAATTTGATAGACGAATAACGTCTGACACTCTTCTGCTCCCTCATATTCCTGCCGGTGGGACATGTTTTTCCGTCCTTTCGGTTTTTGTGGTTTTTCTAGAGAAAATTCCTCCACATCATCTTCATCTTTAAACCTGAGTAACCTGTAAAAATGCAAAAACGGCATTAACCATTAGCACCTCGTTTCTCGGCTCTTTTTATATGTATACATGTAAAGTGCATGCAAAAATGCGACATTTGTCTATAGACCGAGTAATGAAGTGTTAGCGCGTAACTGTTTTCAGGAGGTGGACGCTCTCACATTCTTTTGCTATTTTTACACTCAAGCTTTAGCGGAGAGGGTTTAAGGATCTTGCGCGCCGCCAAAAAAGTTATTCTTTTTGAAAGCAATTTCCAGCGGTTTTGGGGCGCTGATGCTTGATACTTTTCAAAATTCTAAAACGCTGACGCCAGCCCAACAGATTCTTATGGTTTTGGAATCTTTGAAGCAAAGTCTTAAGCATCGACGCCCCAAAACCACGAAAAGTCTCTGGAAAATTCTCAATATTTCGATGCCAAACGATTAAGAAGGTTTTCGAAGGTTGCGTTGGATAAGCACGAAAAATTGATAAAATATCGAGAAAATAAAACAGATCATTTATCCAAACTTAGAATTCGGATGCCATATTTTAGGAAATTGATTTGCCCTTTGGAAAGCTGAAAAAGACTAGCTTGAATTTAAAGATTTTTGTCAGGGACTGCGATACCGAAACAGGTTGGGTAAAATAGAGTTTTTTTTTAGGTTTGAGCTGGATTAGCAGGCGTTACTCAGCAAAACAGTGAAAATTTCATGAAAATTGGTCAAAGCGTTAGAAGACAGCACTAAAACTAAAGTTATGCAATAAGCCTGGAACACCCTCTGTATTAACCCTTAAAAGACCGGCGATTTTCTGATAATATCAAGATTACATACGTCTTCAAGTCCTCAGACAAACAGTACGCAAATTCATTCAATCCGGGAAGTTGGTCCTCATCGTTCGATGACGATATGAAAGAAATAAGTTTGTAGGTCCATGGG
>JABASM010002152.1:0-11849 GCA_019776545.1 Brachystomella parvula | reverse complement strand
GTCTTGTACGCGCCATTTTAACACATAAACTCCCATAAGACGTACCAAACGCGCCAAATCGGTAGTCTTATAAGCAGCCTAGTCTATTATGCAGGGGTCTTATAGAAAGGGAATACTGTATTATCAGTTTACCATAACAAAAATTTACAAAAAAAATTTTTTTTCGAGAGAGATGGTAAGAGGTGAGAAAATTGTTAAGGTTGACTGAAAAATCACCGGAAATCTTGTTAAAAAGCAGAAAAATGACAATTTTATTGCAACTGCAAGTGAAACGGCACAAATTATTTCCCACTTAACCCAACACAACTTTATTTTCCCATGGGATAAATTTTGTTTTAATTGAGACACCTTCACACCTCAGCTAAAAATCGCAATGCTGCAAAAAGTATTCCTTTGCGAGAATTTAAAATTTTTTTTCCACATCTTTCGTAATTCAAAATTCAAAGCAGCAATGATTTTGTCCGCGGATGTAAAAATCTATGAAGCGTTGTTAAGTAATCGACTTTAAAAATATTTCCTCAACTTATTTTTATTACACTTTCACTTGATTTTAATAAAAATCCAGTAATAGAAGAAGGCTAGATTTTTGCATACAGAGTTACAGGTTAGCTTTACCTGCGTCATTGAATAAATTGGAGTAGAATTCACATTCGTGCTATTGCTATGCATGCAGAATGCATTAATTTTCAGTTAAATATTTTTCTGGACTCATGAATCAGGAAATGAAACTGGATTGGTGAGAAGGTGGAAATGATTTTTTTGAGTGTGAAAATTAATATTGAAATGCAAGGTGTGTGAAAAGGCGTGAGCTAATTAAGAAAATGTCTACTTTAATTACAAATTAAAGTGGAGTAGGGGTAGAGACCTTGCAGAATATTTAAAAATTGAAAAATTCACAATCGGATCTGTGGTTAGAAAATAAATATTTTAAGGAAATTAACCATCTCACCTCACGCATTGTGAAGGACGAATGAAGCAGGGATTTTACTTTTATTTTTAATTTAATAGTATAGCATATTAAGTACTACGAAGCGTCACGCTTGGAATCCCATTGCAAATAAACCCCACCCTTCCTTCCTACTATGTATCATTCATTCAATGCTAATTTGGGTTCAGGGGTTCATCCCAATCCTCTCATTAAGCCAATCCTTTGTAAAAATAAAAAATAAAAAAAGTGCAAGTGAAGAGATCACATTCAGTTTTTTCACCTGGTTTAGCGGTTAGTAAAAAAAAACAAAAGCGTGTTTCCTTTCCAATTGAGTGATCAGGCAGGTCAAAAAAAGCTTGAAACAAATTTAATTTTACGTCATTAGATTTTATGCTTTAGGAAAACGGATAATTTTGATTGGACTGAGAAAAATGTGCTTTTCTGACATGGCAAAAGTGATCTAGGCGTTTTAGAAGCAGAAATGCAGAAAAATTTTGAAAATGCATGAAAACTCTCATTCTAAATCTAAATTTGCATTTTTTTTTTCATTTAAATTTATTTTTCATTTTTTTGCAAAGGAAGCGGAAGAGGAAATCGGAGAAGCCTATCAGGATGATAAGAATGAAGCCGCACTCTTGATTCATCATGACAAGATCGACGGGTCCTTACTCATGGTACGTGGTTCGACTCCCAAAATTTAAAAAGTGAAGGATATAAATTGATAGTAAAGATTTTTTTTGATTTGAATGTCAGGATGGAATGGTGGGAAGTAATCTAGTCGTTAAACCAGTCCCATCAATGTTTCGTAATAAAATAGCCAATCATCCACATCGAGATGAGGACGAGGCATTCTTGGATGACGAAGGAATGGGAGATGACTTTGTTGTCAAGAACGGATTCCCGAATGTGAATGAGTCTGTACCATTTCTAAATACCAGGCGTGGGATGCATATTATCTACCATACGAAGCACATTGACTCCCATTCGGACTACGCTCTCATGGAACCGGATCAGCCCTTCCTCAAGTCCGTCAAGTCCCTCCAAGGGAAGAATCGAACGAAGCGACATGCGGAGCGGAGGAAGAGAGACGCACCTTATGTGATTTACCCTGAGATTTTAGTAATAGTGGACTACGATGGATACCGACTCCATGGAGGAGATAATTTACAAGTGAAACGATATTTTGTGTCCTTTTGGAATGGAGTGGATCTGAGATATAAAGTTCTCAAGGGACCAAAAGTACGGATTTCCATCGCTGGAATTATTATCTCAAGGGTATGGACCACAAAAATAATCCAAATGTTGAAATTACTCCTTCCCTTTCTGGAAAGGAGAGGACCTGGAAGGAATGAAATTTTTTTTGCTCAAAAATTCCTGAAAGTTTGCGCTTTCCGAACCGACTTTACCGTTGCATGTAGAGAGTATCGTTCCATTTGCCGCTAGTGGTAAAAGGGACGTAGAGTAGACTTGTCCTGTACATTTTTTCTGAATTTTCCTTTTTGTAGGTAGAAAAAAATGAGCCTGTTTTTTCCGCGTTTCTTGTGGTAATCCTTTCTCCCCTGAAAACGCGCTGCTAGTAAAGAGGTTACGACGTTGTGGTCAGTGGCCGTCGTGACTAGAGGAATTCTTCGTGGCAAGCAGCGAAGAGAGGCTATGAGGGGATATTTTTTTTGTACAAAATTTCAGCGAAAATTTCAGCAAAATTTCAGCAAAATTTCAGGTCCATATTATGTACTTGAGCTTCATATTATTTTTACAGGGTCGTGATGCTACGCCGTACCTGGAAAGAAATCGTGTTGGGCGAGACGCTCTCGACTCTGCCTCTGCCCTAACTGACCTCGGAAAGTATTTATTTCAAGAGCGAAGGTTACCGGTCTACGATATCGCCGTTGTAGTTACTAAGTAAGTTCAGCCTTTGGAATTTTCCCGAATACCAGAAATTTTTCGGTTTTAGCAGAATATTGAACGCTCGCCTTGGTTCTGAGGAACGTGGATCTCTTAACTGTGATTGGTGGGAATTCAATTTTTCGAAAATATCTACTATATGTGATAACCCCCTCTGTCAAATTCTCCTCATTTGACGACTCCGCGCCTGAAAATCCCCTCGCTTGAAAATGCCCTATGTGAAAATCTCTTTTAAAATTCCTAAAAGTGATCGCTGCTGAATTGAAGAACTCCATGGTTGCTACCATCTTAAGCCACCTTTCATCGAGCTTTGGATTTCCATCAATTCTTTTTATGCTAAGCAAGGTGACACCCTTCAAGTTTCGGCATTCCCTGCCAACTTTATATAACTCTTAAATAAGATTTTCACGTAGAGGATTTTTACAACTCGGATTTTTATTGAGGGGATTTTCAGAAACCTCCAAAATGCTCTCCAGGCGGATATCAAAGCCTTGTTGAACTCCATGCGCCTTTTCAGCACTTCGTTCCCCAGAGTCCGTTTAGTCCAAGGTTATAGTTGTCAATCTTGTAGGTATGATATGTGTCGACGAAGGGAAGGAAGCTGTAGCCGTGGAACAGCGGGTAGGTCTGAAGTTTCCTTTTCAGGTTCATGGCGGGGCTTCTTCCAATTAACAAAGATTTGTACAGAATTCACCTCCCTCTCAATAATTTTCAGCCTGGTCCACGGTCGACATGACACAAAATTCTCATACCCTCTACGACAATTTTAACCGTTTAAAATCCAAATTGCTCTTGAGGTTTTTACAACACGGCTGGACGTTCTTCTGTATTTCAGATTAGACATGTGTCGACGGCAGTTTGCCAACGACGTTTGCAACCGTGGTACTGCAGGTAAATGCTTTTATAACAGCTTCACTCTAACTTCGCTCCTTTACAGCAGCAGTAGCAATCGTGTGAACCACAAAAATATTTGACAGCTTTTGACATTATGGACAAGTTACTGTCTATAAAAATGCACGTATGACTGAAATTATGGGTTTTTATTTCTGGCGGTGGTGGGGTGGTGGATCTTAGATTATTAGAATGATTTGCTTAGTTGCTTAACCATGTACAGAGCCACATGAGCCTGATTTCAATCAAAATTTTATTTTGCTGTTTACGCTAAGCTAAATTTTGTTGTCTCTTAAAATTTTAGGATTTGCATACGTGGGAGGAGCCTGTGTTGTGAATAAGAGACTCGAGAAGGTGAATTCTGTAGCAATTGTTGAAGATACCGGTGGATTTTCTGGAATTATTGTTGCAGCCCATGAAGTGGGGCATCTGTGAGTAGAATTAATTTTTTAAAACCCATTTTTTAACTTAAAATTTACTAAATTTCTGTTCCAGGCTTGGGTGTGTCCATGACGGGTCTCCTGCACCGAGTTATCTTGGGTGGGCCTGGTGCTCAGAAATGCCGGTGGGAAGATGGTTACATTATGAGCGACTTGCGGCATACAGAAAGGGGCTTCCAATGGTCACCCTGCTCCATTTCTCAATTCAACCATTTTCTCAAGTAATTTTCCTAATTTTCCTAATCATTTAATCCAACTCTCCTAGATGTAAAGGACTTCGAATTTTCGAAGAAAAAAAACCTTTTTTGGCAAATCTAATTTCGAATTTTTTTTCTAGTGGTGACACTGCCACTTGCCTCTACAACTCTCCTCATGAAGACAGTTCACTACCCCGGGTCCTCCCTGGGAAACTTCTGAGTCTAGATGCCCAGTGCCGGAAGGACAGAGGAACCTCAGCCTGTTTTGTAAGTTCTGAAAAGCCGCTTCCTGTTTAATTCCTCACTATTTTTCAATTTTTGCTTTTAATTACAGAAAGACGATCGAGTCTGCGCCCAGTTATTTTGTTTTGATGCAACCTCGGGTTACTGCGTCGCTTACAGACCTGCTGCCGAAGGATCTCCTTGTGGAGAAAGCCACGTAATAACAATCCATGCAAGTTTTGAGTATTTTTACCCCTTTTTAAAAAAATATTTTCAGCAACATTGCGTCAGCGGTCGGTGTGTCGTAGAGCATGAGAACATAATTCCAGACTACTCCCACATTACGCCGTCCGTAGTACGAGGGGACTTGGCCTCACTCTCAGGAGGGTCCGGCTTCTCGTTTCCCTAGTTCCACGTAAGCTGAACAAAAGCTTTGAATTAGCTTACGATGAACATGCGCATGGCTTGCATGGCACCCACACTGCATGAAACGCTGAAGAAAAGATTCAACCCTGACATGAATTTTTCACAGAATTGCTTTCATAGCTTAAACAGTAGAAAATTAAGAATTGGCTGCATGAAACTTTGCTGCATGAAACTTCGTTGCATGAAAATGGACCCATCGCTGTTACAGATCTGATTCCATTTAAATACTAACCTCGCTGCAATATAACGCTCTCACTGTTTGGGGAAGTTTTGGAATGTTGTAAATATAAATTGTAAATAATGCAATGCAGATCACACATGCCAGCCAGCTCACCGGCTCCAGTCATCAAAGTGACCAGGCAGGCCGAGAACCTCAGATTCAGTATCAGTAGANGATCACACATGCCAGCCAGCTCACCGGCTCCAGTCATCAAAGTGACCAGGCAGGCCGAGAACCTCAGATTCAGTATCAGTAGAGAGGATTCCTCGCAGTATGGACTAGGTCCAGTAGCAAATTCAACGCTGGGACGATTGTCTCCACCGATAAAACACCAAAACAGTTAGGAAAAATATAAACGCCGAGAAAGAGCCACGGTTTGCTGATTATATTTGAAAAATTCTGAAATATGACATTCTCCGTCACTCAAAGAATTTTGCTTATGAAAAAATCCTGATGAAAATTATGATTTGCATGCCGTGGACCTTCCTTGGAATTTTTTTTTTTTGGCTTGAACCGTATGCTTTTTGTTTCGCACTCTCCATAAGCGTTTTACCAAAATAGACAGGGGTTTGAAATGCTAGAATTCTATAAAAAACGGAGAAAAATGATTTCCTGATATTTTATTTTTGAAATCTAGGCTCTAAGGATCCAGAAGACGAATGCGGGAATCGAGTTGATCGAATCGGAGGTGGATTGACTTGCGGAGAATTCCTATCACGGTATGGTTACAAATACTGTGCGTCCCAATACATAATCCAGAATTGCTGCCTTGCCCATCGTACCACTTGCTTAGGACTTTCATGAAGAAATTTTCCAGAATGATGGGAACTTAGAATTGAATTAAGGCCAAATCAAGGCTTTATTTATACCTACCCGAATGAATGAATTCTTATTGACTGACTGAGTAAAATAATTTTAAGCTATTTAGAAATAAAAGTATGATTGAAACGAGCCGAGTCCTCTTTTTATTTCAACGACATTACTAAACAGGGAATTCTAATATAATTTTCAACAAATTCTCGTTGGACAAAGGGCTCATTCTGACTGCTTTTCCTGAGTTCCAATGATACACTCGAGGAAGCTGGGGATGAGATGAAAGAAAGTTTGCCACGTATGATGCATATTGAACCCAGTGCAGTGAATTTATTTATATTGAATCAATTTAGAAAATAGAGAAATAACGCTGGAAAAAAGATCCATACCTTCCATCAAATCGCATCTGGATAAGTATACAAGGCGGAAAGAAGGAATCCATAATTCACCCAAGAGTTTTTGCCGCTTCCACGACGAATTTCATGTGGTCATCCTCCGAGATTCCCCCTTCTTCTAAAAGTCGATCCGCTTTTTCTTTGACATCCTTAAGTGTCTCCTTCCTGTATGGCGGCTTCGGTCTTCCTCATGGCTTCTTCAGCCTTCCTCATGGCTTCTTCAGCCTTCCTCCTCATCTCTGTCTTAGCATCCTCAGCCCTCTTCAGCCCTTGACTCATATTTGCGCGAAGAGTCTCTAAGTTTGCGACCTGAAACAAAGGGTAAGATTTATTAGCTTGGTTAGAAAAATTAACTTAAGTGATTAACACAACATAAAAAGCACTTACACTTTGCGGAGCTTGTATAGCTCTGTCTCCTGAGCCTATACTCCCAGCCAATTCTCCCATTCCCTTAAGTGGGTTATGTGGACCTGAAAACTTGTCGGACATTGTATTTTTAGAATTCGAAAGAAAACAAATTCCTAGCTACTGAGCTTCCTTGTCAACTTCTATTGACGAAGTGAACGAGGAGGACATGGAAGCGTAGCAGTTAGCAGTGCCTTGCTTCCAATATGTTTGGAGCCGATATCCTAATTGAATAACTGTATTAGCATATCTTTTTAACTTACTTGGCCTTTTTCCCAAGATTAATGAGACGAGTAGATGCAGTCTGAAGCAAGCCAGTGGAGATTAAGATGCAAATACTGAACTGGGAGCCTAAAAAATTAAAAGGAAATTTTATTCAAAAAGCTTGGGTCTTATGAGCGTTGGCCTTCAAGCATCAACCCCTTTAAAGAGGAGGCGATGCACGATGACTGATGCTTTAGGCTTCATGCAATGACCTTTGCAATGGCCAATGCGCTCTACCCCTTCTCCCTCAAAATAAAGGACTCACAATGAGTACGAGTCACATCTCACCCTACCCTTTAATCCCTTTTGATGGTGAGCGTCAGTTCCGAGAAAAAAGAATGGTAAAGCTTTTATTTCTTTTGTCAACCTCCTACCTGAAGATCCAAAAAAAACTTCAGCTCTTGAGTAAAACTAGAAAAAATGTATTTCTTTTAAAGAAAATTGAGGGATTTGTGCTAAAAAGCACATCTACGCAAGCAGTGCAACGCAAGCCCCGTGTCGAAGCTTCTTCAATTTCCGAGATTCCTGGACAAAATAAACGAAAAAATAAAGATTCGGCAAAAAAAATAAAACTGATAAAAACCACGAAAATATAGCGCAGAAAGCTGAAAAGAACAAAAAAATAAGTCAAATCAAGGCTCGGAATAAATAAATTCTTATTGACTGACTGAGTAAGAATCATTTTAAGCTTAGAAATAAGCTCTCTGTGTTTTTTAGAAAACTATAATTTGGGAATGACTGGATTCGGGATTTCTGCATGTTGAAATCGGTCCAGCTTGAAATGCTCATGAACATGAGGGTAAGGATGCTTCCCTGTAGTTGCCAAATCTGCAAGTATTTTTCCAACAACGGGTGCCAGCTTGAATCCATGCCCACTGAATCCACATCCGATGAAAATATTTGAATTGGAAGCGGGAAGAGTGTCAATTATGAACTGGCTATCAGGAGTCATTGTGAATAAGCAGCTCCCAATGGACGTTGGCTGCTCTGCCACGCCTGACAGGTAAGATTTGAGTAAAGCGCTGAACATTAGAGTTCCCTCTTCATGCGGCTGGAAGTCACGGTTGTCAAGCTCAATGATCGGGCCGCCGTCTCCAGCAGTTTTTATCATATTTGGGTATTCGACGGCAGGGAACCCTCCGTACATCCATCCCTTCGTGTCGTAGCGAATAAAGAGTGGGAAGGTCATTGCAGAGTAGTGACGAGGCTCATCAACTTTCCAGTAAGCGTAATCAACCTGCTTCACTTCCAGCGGAAGGGACACACCCAACTGCTCAACAACTTTCTTCGTCCAGGGACCGGAAGTGATGATGAGCTTCTTCCCTGTGAAAACTTTCCCGTTTTCGGTCTCAACTTTTACATTTTCAGTTCCAGTGGCGTCTTTTCCCTTGATGGATTTTAGAAACTGGAGTATTGTCTAAGAAAATGCAGCCATTTCTTTGAGCCAAATTCTGAAGTGTTGCTAGGCATTTTGTAGCTTTAAGAATTCCAGCTTCCTCGTTATAAATTGCCATGATGTCTTCTGGTAGTTTCATGGTGGGAAATTTTGAAGAAATTGTCTCAGACGTGTAGATGGTGTGTGAGACTCCGAAAGTCTTGTTATTCTTGAGGATGCCCTGGATGTGCTCATTGTCCTTCTCTCCAATGTACAAGCCTCCAGTTGGAACATAGAGCTAATGCAAAAAAAAATCATCATTCTGCTGCTATAATCAATTTAAGAGAAACGAATTTCCGGTTTTAAAATATGCCCAGAAATTTTTCTGGTAACGGCGGCTAGTGTATACATTTAAATGAATAGTAATAATTACGTTTGTATTTGCTTCTTCCTCAACTTGCCTCCAGTACTTGTATGCGTCAGACATGAGGGAGGCATTGAACTCTTCTGGGTAAGCCATTCGTATTACTCTGAAATCCCAATTGTTTAATAAATATTTCATAAAAATTTTTTTTTAAATAGTACATATTTTAAAGTAGCAACTTTTACTGATAGTAACACAAGAACGCTGAAAAAAATTCATGGTCACTTCCGCGCTCCGCATCCTCACCTGCTTTCTCCATGACTCGAACCTTTGGTGTGGAGACTGTCATACTGTTCCAGCAGTAATACCCGTCCTCCCAAATTTTTTGACAGAAAATAGGCCGTGAAGCTGCCCATGACTCCAGCTCCAATAACAATTACATCGAAATGCTGGGGCTTCTCCATGCTAGAATTCAAATCCAGTTTGCCTACTCCATTGGACAAGGAATTCATTCTGACTTTTGACAGAAAATAGGCCGTGAAGCTGCCCATGACTCCAGCTCCAATAACAATTACATCGAAATGCTGGGGCTTCTCCATGCTAGAATTCAAATCCAGTTTGCCTACTCCATTGGGCAAGAAATTCATTCTGACTATTTTTTTCGTGTAAATGTGGATGATGCACTGGAAGAAGCTGGGGATGAAGTGAAAGAGAGTTTGCCAACCTCCGGATTAAAAATGGGAATGAAAGTAAAGGAGCGTTTTTGCTGATCAAAAAAATATTACCTAACAGCCATGTATTAGATAACCTTCCGAAGCCAGCGTCACGTTTCGTTATCTAAAGTATTCATCTCCTGTTCCTTTTGTATATTCTGCCTGCATTCCCTTTTCTACGTGGCGTCACAAGCTCACTAAGCGAATACCCTTAATCCGGATTAGCGAGCAAGATTTAATGCAAGATTATAAAAAATTATTCCAGAGATCAGCCAGCTAACAAATCGGAACATAGATTTTTATTCAGAGTCACAGAGATGGGACTTGGATTTTGCATGGCTTTGAAAAATCGATAACTTGGGGGAACGCTCCCGAAAAAATACGAAACTTGGCTCAGCATGCTGTCCTAATCAAATACCAATTTTTACGTCAAGACTTTTTGGATGAACTATCAGCGAAAGTTTTAGATTTTTTCGAGGGCACGCCTTCAAGTTATCGATTTTTCAAAGTCGTACAAAATCCAAGTCCGACGCCTGTAGCTGAATTCACTAGCCGATACATACCAGTAATTTCACCTGCTTTTGGTCAGTTTTTGAGAACAAACTTTTAAGGTATCGATGTGACAATAAACCGTGCAACACGGATGTACGAAATAGCGCGAGGTATCGTATGAATTTTGAACATTTTCTAAAGTTTTTATGAATTTTGGACATTTTTAAGCTTTTATGGATTTCACACGTTTTTTGAATTTTTTATGAATTTTGGACTTTTTTGAAGACAGACAGACGGACAGACGGACCGGCAGACGGACAAACAGACAGACGGACAAACGGACGGACACACAGACGGACAGACGTATAGACGGACGGGCAAATAGCCGGACTTGACGGACCAGGTCGTGAGTTTGGTCTGGTCAATGCTAACTCAGAGAATTGACTGACGGTGAGGGCAGGAACAGTATCGGGCTTGTCAGCTAAACAAATAGAATTTAAAATTTGACGTAGAACTGCTGAAATCATCGGCAGCCTACCGGTTTCCAATTTGGGTGCGCCAGCCTACCCCATAGATGTACCCCGTACTCGTACCGGTACGATAAAAAAAAAGTCGCACCCCGCACTCGTACCGGTACGACTTCCCAAATGTACGACTGGGTACGATTTCCGTACCGGTACGCTAGGTCCTGAGCCTCGTTTTTGTAGGACATTGGGTAATTGGAGAAACCAGGTCAACTGGATCTAATTAAAATTTGATTGTCTTCTCACCCTTAACAGGTGGCAGCTAAGAATAGGAGCAAAAAGAAAGCCACTAGCATTTAAAGCATCACTTTGATTTGTTTTCCATAATTATCCGGCATTAACATCAAAAAAATTTCAAGAAAGGGTCGGAGTTAAATCCGACTTCTCCTTTGCTTCTCATTTTTGTTCACAACGCCTTCAACGCTTTTCACCTAAAGAAACTGAAATTGTAAATGTTTTTGAAAAATATTTACATAAAGTTATTACAGGAAACACCGGAGCGTAAAAACAGAAGAAAAAAAATATGTATACGATGTTATAGCTTCAAATAAATAATTCTCCCCAAAAGGGCGATGATGAGAGACCTTTCGGGAAAGTGGTGAGAAAAAATGAAGTTTTAGCCAACGCTTTTATACTGTTTTTCAGGAAGGGATGAGGATGATTTTAGGCTATTTTGGCTCCCAATTTTTTTAGTGACCCATTAGGCGTACCATCTAAATCAGACACTTTCTTACCCTTTTTTCAATGTTGATACTATAAATATGAAAATTAACCAAAAACTTTTAGGGCAAAATTACAAGGCTGCCAGCAGGGTTAGTTAAGTTTTGCAGAATTTTTTAGCTGCCAGGAGTTAACTTCAAATATATTTGGATTTTTGTTTCTAGGTTGTGGTTTATGCTATGTGGTCAGTTTTTGCTCTAGTTTTTTTCAGATTTCAGCTAATGAAAGCTTAATTTAATTAGGATTCATTGTTAGCTCTTTTTATTTCATCATGTATATTTCCAAAAAAAAAAAAAATTTCGGCAATGTAATTTTTTAATGCAATTTATAAAACAAGTATTCAGACGTATTTCATTTACATCGCTTCATGGATTACTGAGAGCGTGCTATTTAACTTTGATTCCTCTTCCTTGCGATTCTCCCTAAACTTCAAAAACTCTGGATTTCTTGCTTTAATTTTCAGCTTCGGAACGGAGTAAAAGAAAAGCAGAGGATTTTTAATTTCTAGAATTAAAAGTTGAAATCAAAAATAATCCTGACTGCACTCATACAGAT